>JABFPM010000088.1:0-42109 GCA_022817325.1 Idris sp. 1 HC-2018
AAAATTGGTAATATTATGCCATTTTTAAATATTCATTTTTAACAATATTTGAATAAATAAAAAAAAAATGATTTTATCGTTTAAAATGTTAACGATATTAAACTAATATCTAAACTGTAAATATATGTTCTTAAAAATGTTGGATTAAAATTTCCCGACCTCGAAAAAAAAAATCATTAAACGCTTCAAAATTAAAAAAATTATATTTTAAAAAATAATTCAATTATTCTATTTTGAATTTTGGCGGTGGATTTTTACTAAGGAGTTGTATATTCTACAATGTTTTGACAGATTTTTTTTTTTCAAAGATAATTATAATTACTATTTTTTTTAAATATAATATATTTAAAGATAATTCAATGCACTTTCATAATATAACAATCGTAATATGCGCTGTACAAAAATTGTTATAATTAAACAACAAATAATAAAAAATTTGACCGAAAATCATTATTTTTAAAATAAAAAAAAATTCTAGGATAGGGTTTACTATCAATTTTTTGAGTTAAAATGAATTGGTCCCTCATTTTTATTGAATTTGGAAGCGTTTTGGGAGGCGCCTGTCAAAAAATAAAATTGTAGCCAAATAAGGACCACTCTAATATATAAGTAAATTTATTTAGTTAATGAAAATGTTGAAATCTTTGATGCTTTCACGTTTGAAATCATAACTAATATCAATTTACATTAAATAAAATGAAAGAATTATTGAGATATTAAAGTGAAAATTCTGGTACACAATATTTATATTAGTACCATTAATCTTTTTCCATCGATAGTTTAGCAGGTTGCATTACTTAGATCATTAACGCGATGCCGAAAGGAAATTCTCTATCTCTCTCTTATTTGTAGTGATATTTTAAATTATATAATTGTTTTAATTGATATAAAAAAACAGCCATGTACCGGTGTTGACTATAGATGGAAGAATTTTATAAACTAAAAAACAACAAAAAATAAAAAAAATTACGAAAGTAGTTTCGAAAGTACGAAAAATTATCGAGAGATAGAGAATTTCCTGTCGGCATCACTTTAAACTTCTTTATATAAACAATTAACGATCACGTAACCTTACTTTATTTATTATGTTTATCTGTGCATTCGGTATTTTGTTTTTTGAATAAAAAGGATTCTGAAACTTTTAAAATATTTCAATATTTTAAACCATTTAATTGATATCCTTGATTTATTAGAATATTTTTTTCTTTTCATAAAAATAGAGAAACTTTTAATATATGTTTCACTCAATTTTGAAAATTCAAAAGTATAATAAAAAATGAAACAATAAAATATTTATAACAAATATAAAACTGTCACAAAGATAAAATTGCAACAGTGACTTAAATAGTAATTCATTCAAAATCACGCCAAATATTGTTAAAATACGAATCACATACTTGTAAAAAGATGAATTACGTCAACTTAAATTGCACAAAGATCGCAGAGATAAGAGTACAAATTGCTGGAGATAGTAATGTTGATGGTTTTTCCACTAGATAGCTTTCATATTTTATAGCATATTGTAGACAAAGCTATATAATTTATAAACTTCTCCCATTAAGATCTATAAGTATTGAACTATCATTTCATTTTATTCCCTTTCAATGTAACATTCTTTTTAAATCTTTAGCTCGTTTGGCTGAACATTAAAACAAAAAATATTTGCCTTAAATTCAATGACAAATTTAATTGAGAGTTTATTTAACAGAATACTTATTAAGCCAGAGTTGGTGTATGAAATTTATTTTACGTTATTTAATGAAATTTTTGTAAACAAAAAAAGACTTTTAATGAAACTTTAAATTAATAGTGATGCAAATTAACTTGTGCAGAATGTACTGCGTAAATATTATATTATGAGATTCTCCTTTCCTTTAGATGAAGCACACTCCTCTCTTCATTATTACGCCCGGAAGTACAGCGCTGTTGCACTCACATAGCATGTTCAGCCACGACTAATTCAACATCTGGCATTGCCAACGAATACACTGCTGGTCAATTCGCCACTGATTGAACGTAGATCTCAGTTTCTGCATTCGAATAACGTTAGGTACTGTTGGGAATATCAGTTATTGTCAGAAGTTGATACTGACTGAATGAAAAATTAACTCTATAAAATAAAAACCTTTCACACGAAGGGATGATAAAATTTTATTTTTTGAAATTTTGATTTCAAAATAACTTAACAATTGTTTTACAATACAATAAGTAGAAGACAATGGATGTTAGTAGTATAAAAGATTTTGAAATTAAGTTTTGATTTGATAAATGTTTTGTTAGTTTTGTTAGTTAACAATCATAAATCTTTAATTAAATTGAAAAGCATTCACTTCATAAAGTGGCCTTAATTTGCTTATTATGAATTATTGAGAAAAAAATGAGTTGTCTCGGAAATTAAAAATTCACAGAATAACGATCGACGTACCAGAAAAATAGAAACAATCCAGGCAAATTAGAGAGTTTGTTTTTAACATTAACTGAAAAGCTTCAATAGAAATTGGAAATTGAAAATTTTAAATTTTCTTGTGCATCTGTGAAAATAATGGTTACATTTGTGATGTACAAAACAATGTTTTTCAAATCGGTCAGCAAATTATATTTGTTCTTCTGGTCACTGACTTTCTTCTATTCTACTTTATTTTCTGTTTGCTTTCAATTTTTTCAAACAATTTTGTATCATTGATGCATTTTTAATAAGAAATAAAACAAAAAAATGCTTTAATTGTTATACAATTTTCAATCACGACTGCAAATGACACGATATAAAAAAACCAATCTGAGTATTTCAGTTGCTTTTTGCCTGTTATTATTATTTTTTGTTGTTTAGTTTGGGAAAAAAATCTCTTTTTCATGTTTTTCTATACCAAACATAAACGCATCAAGTGTATCTCTCGACCCATAAGCCACATCAAAGTTTTGCTTTTTTCTGATGTTTTTTTCCTACTAGATATCAATTTTCTTGTTATTATTTACAACAATTCAATTTTGTTTAAAAACCATCACGCTCAGAGAATCACATTGTTAAGTTATAAATAATTTGCATAAGATCCAATCATATTATTTGAATTCAATTAATATTATACTTTATTATTTTACTGATAATTAACATTTATATTGAATTAATTATGAAGAAATATGTCGAAATTTCTTAGTTTTGTTAATTTTAAGTAGTATAGATTAATGTTTAGAGAGGCCAATTCAGTGCCCAGCGAACATTTTTGGACACTTATTTGAATTCAATTTATTCTTTTTTCTGACTAACTCATATGCTAACTATCAGAGGGTTATTCAGTTTAACAGTCTAGATTGTTATTTTGAATATGTATTTCTCTGAGTGTACTGGTAACTCAATCTAAGATAAAGTATATTGTATTTTTTAGTGCTCTTTATAGTCGACGTGATCTCATTAAAGTCAATTGGTTGGAAGGGTTCTTTTTAGTTCAATGCATTTAACATTGAAACCAAACAAACATTTTTCATAAGTATGGTTATAAGCTCGTTATATCCAAACTTTTATCGTTAAGAAACATCTCGTTATAATAAAATTTTACTGAAAATAAAAACAACAATTTTCACAAATGTTAATCTAGTTTTCAGAAAATTATTATAAATACTAACCAAAAAATTACTCTAATAAAGAGAAAGAAAGATTGCCATCGTCTCACAGCAGCAGCTCGTGCGAAAATTAAAAAAGTTTTAATGAACGTTTTCTATGATCTTTGACAACCAAATAAATGATTAATTACACAAAAAGTCTGCAAATTATTAATTACGCGTTTCAAAGAAAGTTATACTCCCAAACATCGTAATTTGCGGAATGCAAATAAAGTTCAATTTACGACCGCGCATTCTAATAAAGCAAGCACTGCGATTGGATCAAACGACTCTTCTTTTGTCTGCGCCAAACTTTTGCGACATTTCAGAAGATCCTCGAAGCATCCGCTACGAATGCTTATATTAGCGAGTTATAGCCAAAAGCTCGGTCCGATAAAGACTTTTGGTCTTTGCCACTGGCGCGTTAACTTCTTTCGCGTCGCCGGTGAAGACGACTTCCGGAAATAAAAGATATCGGGGTCGCGGCAATTATCATTAGCCGTGTATTTTCGGCCGCAGAATTTCAAACGGAATTCCCTTGCTTTGTGACCGGAATCTGGTATAAAAAATGTAGTCCACAAGAACAAAAAAAATAGCACAGCTCACGATATTTATTTACGTATGATTGCAGGTATTTCTTTCTCGGTCGTTTGACAAAACATATATGTATGTATTTTAACCGCGGGGAAATTTAATACTCGCTGTAAAACAATTGACGGAACAAGCTAATATTTTTTGTATTAACTAGGTCGTGGTAATTTTCATCTCACAACGTAGTTCTGTTTAATTAAACGCTTTTCCAATACGAATTGTATTATTACGGAAAAAGAAAGAGAGAGAGAGAGAGAGAGTCTGGTTTGTTAAGCAATAATTAATTTATTAATTTAATTGGCACAGGTTCAAACTAAATTAAAGTTGGAAAAAATTAGATATGCAAAATCAACTTTCGGTATTTAAATGTACAATAAATCTTTTGAGTTTAATCATACTCTAAGCATTCAATATAAAAATTTTCCTTATCTTTTATATAATAAAATCAATTCTTCAGAAAAACAATAAATCACAGTTTATCTTCAAATTGTATTTACGAGAGCTTGTGCCGTGTGTGTCGTGGAAATGAAAATATACATTCCAAGAAGACGCGCAATTTTTGATAGTATTGCTGATATATGGCGATAAAGCAGATGAAAGATTATTATCGTTATCATTAGGGTAGTTGGTGTCATCATAGGTGCTTGGTATATTACGCTTCGAGCATTTGGGCAAGTCAATTATGTTGGTTTCCAAGCAGATAGCGGTCTCCGGGGATGTGAATTCGCAAACTACTCCTAACCCGTCTACATGAAGATGCATAGTTCAGGCATTAGATATCTCAGTCTATCTGTCCCATGTTTTCACAAACCGATAGCTTCGTCGCTTAAATTTGTCTACTCGTCTATTCGTGTTCTCTAATTATGTTTAACGACTTATGAAAATTTCTATAATCAACTTACAGTTTCTACAATTAATTGCGAATTCTAACAGATGTAAAATTGAAGTTGCTTTTTCATAGAAAACAAAAAATTAATGTTGAAACATTAGTTTGTTTAAACTTTAAAAACACTGCGATTAATTGCACATTTTATTTATCAAATAAACTGATGCATAAATAATTTTGATAACAAATATTCAAGTACATTATTAAAAGTGAAAGAATGCAAGTAAGGCTCAGCTCGGTCCAATAACCGCGGGCGCAAATTATATATTATTTTCATTGAAGTTAACGTGGGAATTGCCGAGCGCGCCGAATGGTCATTATGCTTTCACGAGGTCGGTTGCAACGGGGTTTCGAATCGAAAAACGGCTGCGAAACTGAGCCTGTCGCGACCCATCACCTTTTGACCCGCAAACATCGTCGTTCCGAGGCAAAACTCGTGTACAGCAGCGAGAGGAGGGGGAGGGGGCGAGCGAACATGCAGCAAAAGCGCAGAGACATGGAAAAGGCAAAAGCAGAAAGTCGACTTGAACATTTACGTAGACTCAAATTAGGTATGACGTTATGTACTTTGCTTAAAATTTTGTTGACGTTACGCTGTGCACGCGTTTCCAAAATTTTCCATTTCGTCGTGGCCAGATGCGCGATATCAACTGTCCCGATATGTGCTTTTATTTTATTATTATTATTATTATTACATTTATTCCAACTACTTATATAGGGGGATTTGGCATTCATATTTATAGGATATAAAAACAAGTGTACAAGTGGTGTCTGCTTTTTAATATTGAAAACAAATATCTGCAGTTTATATTATTCTAATCTAACATTTTTCAAAAAATAATATTATACTCCATTTTTTTACTGATAAAATTGAATAAATTAAGAAGAAATATGTTGAAATTTCTTAGTTTCGAAATTTAAGTGATATAGGTAAATATAAAGAGAGACCAATATTGATATTGAATTTTAAGTAGAGCAGATTAATGTTTAGGGAGGCCAGTATAGTGCTCAGCAAAAATTTTCGGACACTTGTTTCATGATCATTTGCTAACATAATTGTAAATATCTTTGGCAAATATAAGTAAAATTATCTGAAAATTTTACAGCTTAGAGTTGAAATATTTCTCTTTCAGAAAATAATACGTAATTTAACTTTCCTGCAACCCTCGCCCCTTCAACCATCGCCAAATATGGCCATTTAACAAAAATAGGTTATTTTATGGTAAATTATATTAGCTTATCTTTCATTTCAAAATATAGTTATTATCTCAGTTTTCGAGAAAGTTATGCTATTTTAAAATTGCATCTTTTTGAAAAACGATAAAAAATATTTACTAAATATATTTACAATTATCTTAACAAATGATCTCAAAATAGGTATCTGAAAACTTTCACTGGGCATTGTATATCGACAAAAATGTGTTGTTCATTCGACTACATCTAAAATAGGTAATAATTTTAAAAAAATTAATAATTGTTTACTACAATTAATAATATTTCTCTCTAAATCAACTAATACTAACTTAAATATTCGTAAAACAGAAAAACTTGATGGAAATTTAAGAGACTTTTTTATTGCCGATGAATTTACAATTTTGATCGTTAGTTACGAGAGGTCAGCATGATACTCAAAGTAAGTTGAGCTTAAACTTCGAAAAATTCTTATTCCAATGCGAGTCAGTGGTACAAAGTTGCAAGAAGATCGCAAGCAGGGTAAACAATAGCACGATGCAGCATACGGGCTGCACAAGTTTTTCGATGTCAAAGAAATGAGGAACGCGTGATACGCCTTTTTTGCGCCAACGTAGCAGTTCGCTTAGTTTTGGACGGCCATTTAACGAGAACAAGACTAGCGACAAACTGCTTCTAATGCGTCCAACGATGCGCGGCCAATAAAACGACGAATAGGAAAAGTTTGTTCGGCGGTAAAAGTGTAAGAGGCGCGGGGTCAAAAAAGATGAGCTGCGAGAGAACGCGACGTAAAGTGGGCAATTATTTCTCGGAACAACTTCTTGACAGTCGCTAAAGCACATCTTTATCTTTTTAAACACAATCTATAGTTGGGACACCGTTTTTTTATCAAATAATTTATGCGCTTTTTATCACCACCATTCATTGAACCTGTCTTAAAAAAAGAAACACGAGTCACTTTTGGTAGTCTAGTATATTTATTGTATCTTAATTATTTTATCATTTTTTATGGATTTATTGAAATTTCTCAATAAATAACGAATACAAGTTTTTGGTTACCGTTATTTAATATGTATTAATATTCTTGAAATTTGAGAACATGTTTTATATTTTGTAGACAACAATTTTATCAAATCAACTTGAACCTTGTACAATTTGCATAAACGTTAGGATGATTCTTATTTGGCAAAAAATTTCTTTTCTGACGGACGCCTCCCAAATCGCTTCCAAATTCAATAAAAATGAAGGGCCAATTCATTTTAACTTGAAAAATTAATAGTAAACCCTATCCCAGAATTTTTTTTTATTTTAAAAATCATGGTTTTCGGTTACATTTTTAATTATTTGTTATTTAGTTGAAAAAGTTCATGTACGGCGCATATTATGATTGTTATTATATATATTTATTCAGTTAAAAAAAACTGTCAAAACATAAGTAAATTCATTTTTAAAGTTTAAATGTTTTAGTCGATAAAAATTGTGTTTGAATGTCATTAAAGATAAAATGTTTAAAAAATATATAAAATTACCTTTAAAATGACCTATTCAAAAGGGTCAAAATTACTTTGTCCAAAAATTGGTAATATTATGCCATTTTTAAATATTCATTTTTAACAATATTTCAATAAATAAAAAAATATGATTTTATCGTTTAAAACGTTAACGATTATTAAACTAATATCTAAACTGTCAAAATTAAAAAAATTATATTTTAAAAAATAATTCAAGATTTGTATTTCGAATTTTGGCGATGGATTCGTACTAAAGAGTTGTAGATTCTACAATGTTTTGACAGTTTTTTTAACTTAATAAAAACTAAGTTGTTTTTACCTACATTTCATTTCAATAGAGTCAATTTAAAGATAATTCAATGCACTTTCATAAAATAATAACCATAATATGCGCTGTACATGAATTTGTATAACTAAACGACAAATAAATAAAAATTTGACCGAAAATCATGATTTTTAAAATAAAAATAAAAAATTCTGGGATGGAGTTTATTATTAATTTTTCAATATAAAATGAATTGGCCTCTCATGTTTATTGAATTTGAAAGCGATTTCGGGATTGCCCGTCAAAAAATAAAATTTTTGCCAAACAAGGACTACTCTAAGGAACGCACACATTTTGTGTGAATTTTCAAAAACTCTACATATTTCATCATTTCATTTCAATTAAACTGAAATTTCAACAATTCAAATATGTGATGCAGCCTTTACGTTGTAAAATAATCATTAGTATGTAAGTTAAAATAAACTGAATAAGCAAAACTTTAATCAAAGTGGGTTTTCAAATTATAAATCCAAAATTGTCATCCTTTTCTCCAGATCGAAAAATTATCATTCTACTGAAAGCTTATTAAGTCTTTTATTAGTTTGTATCAAAAATGTTTTATGCAAATAAAATTACATGCAATACTTATCTTAAACTTTACAGATTTTAATGTAAAAGTAAGGACATTTTATAACAGCAAAATAAATTCTAGTAAATAACGATCATTAAATTTAAACGTAATTTGAACGAAAAAAAATTATTACACGTTAAAAAAATCAGATTTTAATTGCAAAAACGCACCATGATACTTTTCGTCATGATTATTATGACGACGAGACGCTCATTTGCATGCAGATTTGCATTTTTCATTACCGTTTCAATCATGCTCAGTTCACAGGATAAGACACTTCGCTGCAACAGGGCTTTGTGGAAGGTTAAATACGTGCAACTATAAAATACGAGCTATTATCTTGGGGGAAAATAAGACGAACGCCGTTGCGGTTTGTTTGTTGGTGTTATTGCGCGTAGGATAAAACAGCGAAGAAAGAAGAATCAGGCGACGTCGAGACATTAAATGACGGAGGTGTCGCGTTCAAAAGAAGTATAAAAGCAAGTGAGATGCAGAGGATAAAAATTACGACTCCTCATTTAGTTTTGCGTGGCGCGTTGCTTTTGAAGGCTGTAACTTTTGTTACTTCATTGGCGTTGCCAGAGTGAAGTTGCACAAGTGCGCTTCACAGGGCTTGTGCGACGAATAATTTCCGTCACAAATTGAGACTTTTTGCGACAATTGTTTCCTATCTTGATGAAAACATAAGCGTTGGATAACAAAAGTAACATTTAATTTGTAAGACTCTAGAGTTTTTTAGGATGTATAATAGATTTTAAGATATGATAATTCTACTCTAATTAAATTCTGCAAAAAGTAGTGTTTTTTAAAGATCTCTAATTTTTAAGCTAAATGTAAATATCGTTGTTCTGAAAGTTATTCAATGAAAATAAAAAATGTTCACAAAATATTGTATTTAAACAATTGTTTTGGGTATTTATTTCTAAATATATTCTGTGTCCTATAAGAAGGAAATGACAAAGTTAATTAACTAAAATTAGGTCGATCAACTCCCTGGCTCATTATCAAAGTAAACCAATGTTCCGAAATTCAAATCTGCCATTCAGTGGCTGATATTGTGGACTGATTAAATTTCTCTCGTGTGGCCACTTGCTCCGTCGTATTTAACCAAACCACGTGCTCACGATTCTCTCAACTCCATCTCTTGAGCGTCGTAATGTGGACAAATAATAGACTTTCCAAACAATTGACGCCACTTATTTGATGAATTAGATCAAGAAAGTATCAGACAACCATACTTCTTCATAACTTCTATTAATACATAAATATAAACAACAATAATACAAAATGTTGAAATACAATTTATGTCTACAAATGATTATATTATTATAAATGTGATTGTTCTTGACATTTCCTGATATGAGTTTTCATAATCTGCTTTCAAGAGGGATGAAAAAAAATTTTTGGTTTAAAAAGTTCCTCATTATCAGAGTGAAAACGGACGAGATTTTGTTAAGTTTCGTCTAACTTTTCATTAAATTTTTTGTATAAAAAAGTGAATAGTTTATGAAAGCTTCCATTTCAACAAGTATTATGTGCATTTTCGTGTAAAATTCATAGAAAGATAGATGAAGTGTGAGATATTTTTGTATTTCATAAATTTGAAACAAAAAATAATAATTATAATCAATTATAATGTACATTTTCTTAAAAAACTTAATATATTTGTTAAAACTAGTGTTTAAGAAAAGAGTGAAAATTGTTTGAGATTTAATATAATCGTCGTATTATACACACGTTTTTCTTTTCAATGTTGTTTACTTTTTTGACTTGTTAGGTGAAACACACAATTGGTCTCTGGTGTTGAATAGTCTTGTGTGCCAACACGTGTAACTGCGCACACACTTGGTTTCTGCCTCGTTGCCCAAATCGTTACTTTCCGGTCGCACTTTTTCCTTATTCCGTTTGCTCGACGGAAACGCTATCGTTCGCTGCCCAACTTCATCTTCCGTTTTATTTTTCAAGCGCTTAAAGAATATTTTCCGCGATAAAGAGGATCGGGTTATAGTGCCTGAGCACAAAGGCGGTAGTTTTCATTCTGTTTGTTCCGGTGCGCCGGAAATGATCGTGACACGAGTAGGTATATACGGTCATTCGTTTTCTGCTCTTTCATCTGCGCCAGTTTTTTGCACCCGCAAAACGATAGAAATTATTCGTTCGACTTTCGATTAGTTCGTTCCATGAATCTTCATTTAAAGAACTCGTTTTATTATTTTTGAAATTTCAATTTTATTCGACAAACGACTGAGAAAATAAATTTTATTCGTGCTGAGCAATTTAATTTATAACTATCCATTGTAATGTGTAACATTAGACATAATAAATGCAATTATATTTTAAAAATATGTTGAAAAAAAGCTTTGTATTGTTTAACGTTTGTAACAAAATGATTTATTTTTTACGTGTAAAATTTCAAATTATAGAAAGTAAAATTCATATAATTAAAATTACCATTTTCAAATTAAAGCAAGATAACATTGAAATAACACAGCCAAACTGCATTTCTGTTATTTGAACCTTAAAATAACATCTAATTTACTGATGATGTTTCACATAGGCTTTGTATAAAGCTAAATTTTTAGATTTTGAGTAAACAAAGGATTGATTTTTGCAAGCATAATTTTTGTTATCACATTACACATTAAAATATTCCATGTAATTCGCATCGCATATCAATGATGCGGATTATTCTGAAAAAAAAGCGTGCACGAGGTACTGTGTATAAAAAAAGGAGCATGTATAATCTCGCTCTCGGTCGCATTTTGAAGGCTTTTTTTCGTTTCGTAATAAAAGAATGAACACGCCTCACGCTGTATTTTTTACGGGCCTAGGCATGCGGTTAAGAGCTGAATCGCACACACACACAAACTACGTGTGCATATGCTGTTGCATATATATGAATATTTTCTCGTGTGCACTTGTGAAATTTTCGTTGCGCCTCAACGAACGTTTCCTCGTATGGCAAAGCCAGCAGTTTCGACAGTCGCTTCATTAAATCGTCGAGAAATTACCTCAAGGCAATCAAAACGAGTTCATAGGAGCAAACGAGAAAGGAAATAATGCAGTTCGACGCCTCGTAATAATAAAACAATCATGAAATTGCACAACGAGTACATGCATGTACCATTGTTAGTTCTCAAAGCTGAGATGATGAGAACTCTGTACAAGTAGTTTTTTTTCTTCTTATTGACAAGCACAAATTTTCCAACTAAAAATGATAATTCAAGTTAAATTTAAATATACACCATGTGGGTTTATAAATATTTATTTCTAGTAAAATATAAAAAAAGCTTTCAATCGGAAAGAAAACAAAAGAACAAGAATATTTGATAATCTTTTATTTTTCTGCATAAATATTCTTATTCACGTCGCTTTTATTATGATTTTTAAAAGTCATAATTGTGCATTTCTGCTGGTTTTCAGTGCAAAAATGAATAACAAGTTGAAAATAGAATCAGACAATTCATACAAATCTTGATATTAAATAGTTTCGAGGTATACATTTTACTTTTATGAATATGTCCCAGGGGTATTCTGGTATGAGACTAATTAAAGTCTAAAGCCCGCCACGAAGAGAAGTTTTCTAAAACTTGAAAACTGCAAAATGTGAAATCGATAAGTTAAATTTCGAAAGAATCTCCTGAATTTCGCTCGATCTTGTAAAATATTATGTTATCTGCCATCAGTACTGAGGCAAATGGAAATATTGATGAAGCTGTGAAACTCATTCATTAGCGTAATTGAATTTTATGATCTTCAATTTATATTCTTTCGTTAATTTATATTGCGTCGTATTTTTAAGTAATCGATTCGAGCTTCGTCTAAGGTGTTTTTGATAGCCATTGTTAATTGAAAGATTGATCATTACAAATAAATGATACCAGTTTTTGTGGAATCATTTTAAAAATTTTTTATTAAAATATAAAATGTCGTCAAATATAGCTTTTGATCAATGCAGATGAATATGTTTAATAAAATAAAATAAAAAACAACCTTAACAAAAAGTTGCCAACTTATTTCAATACGAATGTTATTCAAGTTCTGCATTATTTGTTCAATCGGTGATGTGAAAAAATAGAATCAAGTGGTTATAAATCGAGAATACAAACACGTGCTATGAAATTTTTGAGGCAAAAATAGTATTTTTTCAATAAAAAATTTCTTCTCTGTATATATCAAACTGGTGCCAATTCTGTTTATACATATAGCAAAGAAGCAAAAGTTATATTTTATACCTTAAAGCTTCATAGCGTTAAAGTGATACAAATAGATATCGCGTACGATTTGAAATGCATTCAGAAAATGCCGATGAGAGTACATTTGCTGTTGGATATATCCTGCGACTGGATAGAAACACAGGCAATCTCGATTTATGAATGGTCAAGTTTTGAGAAGCGATAAATATTTCGAAAAGAAATTTTGAAATCATAGTTACAAACTTTTAGACGGTGCAATATTCACAATATTCAAAAATCAAGAATTCGTAGAGTAACAAAAAAATGCAACTATAAATGTCAAAGTGTAAAATAAAAGAAAAATAAAGCAATATACAGAATTTAATCGTTAGGAAAAAAATGAATAAATATTCATTTAAGTTAAATTCATATTCATTAAATACTGAAGTTGAAGAAGAAAGAAAATGAAATTGCCTTTATTATTTGCTCTCTCTCTCTCTCTTATTCAAATGAATCTGTTCTTTTAAAAAAAAATTCTCTTTTCAATAACAACAAATAATTTTATTGATTTTTATTGAACGTTGTTTTTTTTCATATTTATATATACATTTTTCTAAGACATTAAAAATAGTTATTTTATAACATAAAGTCATACGATTATTTAGTTCAATTTGCAGTTATTTGCAGTATTGCGTAACTGGTTATGCAATATCATTATTTTGAAATTAGCAACCTCACGAGTATAACCTAAATATTATATTGACAACGTTGCTTAAATCATAACGCCATATTATATCTCGTTGCATCGTAAATTAACTGACGTCACTGTAGAATATTATGCAGAATTATCGATAATAATCTCTTCTTGCATAAAATTGCGAGCACCCACAGAAACGTGAAAATTAATCTGTATCTTATTTCAAACGTAACGCGAAGATAAGAAATTGGTCTTACTTTTGAACCAAATATTAAAAATTTTCAGTAGAGTATTATTACACTTTTTAAGTAATTAAATATTACGTTAATTATTAATTAAAAAGTTATGAAGCTTAAGAATGCTGACAAATATTTATATTAAAAAAAAGTTATGCAAATAATTTGAACATTATTTTTCCTTAAATGAATATTACTTAGACCTTAATTTTATTTTAACCTTTTTACATAATGAGTTTTATAAAAGAGTTACTTTATCGAATATAAATATCATAATTCAAAATTCAAGATACTTAATATTGTGAAGCACTACTTGATGTTATTAAAAATGTATCCTTAATGACAGCATTTTCTGTAAAACTTATGTTTCTTAATAATGAGACATAATGAGGAAAAGGAGACCGTCGACGACAAAATTGTCGAAAATTGATTTTTTTCACAAAAACTTTTATTGCATATTTTGTTACATTTAAGTATCCTCTTTAATGTAATGTTAATGAATTTTGAAAAATTGTAACGAAAAATAGTTTTTTTTTACTATTATCTTAAGCGTTGCAACAGCGTAACAACGTTTGAAAACAGATATTAGGCTAGCATATTTAATTATTGAAAAAAATTTTAAATTATTGTAAAAAAAAAAGGACCTTGTTGTGGTCCTACAATAGCAGAATAAGAATTTTATCTTTTTAAAATGAAAAAATTAAGCTTGTATAGAATAAACATAAGTTTACAGTTTAAATGCGATTATCTCGAAAACTTATTTTTTACAATTTTACAACTTCCTCAAGTTCCTTGGAGCTCAATTTTCAACCGATTTCCATCTTATTTAGACCAAACTGTTCAGAATTGAAATGAAAACAAATCTGTAAATCAGATTTTTGAAAAATTAGTTTCTTAAAAATTTATTGATAAATGTTTACACAAAAACACTATTTTAGAGCAGTTTTTGCCCGATTGGCAGCAACTTTTCAAAAAATCGTGAATTTCTGAAAATATAAATCAGATATTAAAAATCTATTCTACAAATTTGTTCTTAATTGAATTCCGAAGAATTTCATCCAAGTCAGATGAAAATCGATTGAAAATTGGGCTCTCAGGAACTTCAGGAAAGTACGCTTTTTTTGATAAGTTATTAATGAATATATATTGTTTATATTTTTTTTTAATCTCAATGAAATTTCATTTTTAATTTATTGATAGATATTCAGAAACAAAATTTCATAAAGATCGGTTGAAAATTGATGATTTTAGCCATTTTCGTCGACGGTCCTCTTAAACAGACGATCTTGAAGACTTTTGTATTTTATCGCTGTGTACACATTTTAAAACTGTAATTTAATGCTTTCATCGAAGTGGCAATGCGACAGCTCTTTCGTGCTTCGACGGATATTGCTGTCATATCTCTCTTTTACTCGTTAACGTTTGCTTGTGGGTTTTTTAATTGTTTACAGTTTTTCCACTTGGCAATTTCTCTCACTTATGTTTAATGATTTCAGTTATTATCATTTTCAGAAAAAGCAAAAAGTACAGCAAATTAATCACATTCACTAAAACATTAAGTTAATAACGATTATTAATTAATGTATTATTTTGCTACACAGAGACACTGAATTCGTAAGAATTATTCATAAACCAATCAATTCGTAAACTTTTATGAGAAAAATTGTGAAAGCAAGATTTTGTTTAATTATGACATGTAAAATTGTTTTAAATCGAATTTTTGACTACCAATACAAATTAGTTCGAAGGTAATCTTTATTTGAATATTTCTCTCCTATTATTTTTGTATGATAATTCGTATTACATGTATAATAATCATTTTAATTAATCTAACCCCAAAATTTGTCTAATGTTTGGGTCAAAATTGTAAATATAATTATGCATTTGGGAAGCATATATTAATATTTTCTATTTTTTTCAACTTAATTAACATTGAAAAATAATACAATTTTTTACAAATGGGTAAATAATAAAAGCTTTGCAAAATAATTCGTAAAAATTGACAAAATACTGAGGGAAAAACATGTGAATTCATTTATATGTAACTCACAATAAAAGTTCGTAAAGTATCAAAAATAATTTGTGAAGTTTATAAAATATTTGTAAAGTTTACAAATACGATCTCTCAGTGATTATTTATGAAAGTCAAATTTTCATTAATTTATGGAACATTTTGTACAATTTTAATCATTGCTAATATATTGCTATGTAAATAAATGTTGAAATATATTAGAGCAATTAGGTATATATATATATGCTCAACATTTGAACTCGTATTCAGGCGCATTCAGCAGTACAATAGTTGAATCACGTTTCTTTGATTTTGCGTATTCAAACATCAGCATTAAATTTTCAATCCATTTCAATATATTGAAGTTATTCGAAAGGGAACGTTTTCATTTTGTGAAACGGCGCAAATTTATTAATATCATTAATATCATCAAATTTGGCGCCAAAAAAATCCGAAAAAATTCTCAGAAAAGTATCTTAAGACTTATAATTTGCATGAATGTTTTTTAGTTTAGTTAGTTTTAGTTTGCCAACGCATCTAAAGATTAAAAAAAAATACTTTTTCAAAAATTCACTTTTTTATTATTATTATTATAAGCAATTTTAAGGGCTGCAAAATTTGGGGAATTTAGTTTAAAAATATCTTCTTTTCGGGAGAATTGAAACGAAACGGTTCGATAGAGAAGCATTTTTCACTATCTTATCTGGCTATGCCTTTTTCTGGTTGAGAGGACATCTTTGGGGTCATTTGTTTCTCGTTTTTTGTGCTCTAAAATAGACAAAAATATTGATGCCTAAAAAATTTAGGGATGGCATCCTTAAATATGCTATCATAAGTAATTTTATATACAATTTCATTGCAGCAATAAAAAAAATTTGGAACTCAGGGCACACCTTCAAAACTATTTTTTCCTTGTTCCTTGGCCTATCAAACGTACAAAAAAAGTTGGGCCCAATGAAAATTTATAGGGTGTCTATATATGAACAGTTATACAGATAATTTCCTATTAGGTGTACCTTGAGTTCTAAAATTTTGATTTTGTTATTGTTGCAACGGAATTGTATATAAAATTGCTTTTGATAGCATATTTAAGGGTGTCATCCTTCAAATTTTTGAGGACACCACTATTTTTTGACTCTTTTAGAGCGCAAAAAACAAGAAAAAAATTACCCCAAAAATGTCCCCTCAACCAGAAAATGTTGAATTTTTTTATGGCTAAAGAAAAATTATCTGTAGAATTGCTCATATGTACTTAACCTATTTTTTACCAAGCACTTCTTCCGTAGAACTGCATTATTTCATAATTATTTTTGAATCAAAGTACATTTTTCATATTTAACTTTACGCAGATGAATTATTCAACTATTCTAGTATATCTTCATATAATTATACATGTAATTTCATGTTTATTTTCAAAAGATTTGGGTCAATGAAAAATGTCTGTACCCTCACGGACGAAAATATTCAAATATCATATGAATTTATATATTTTTTGTATATATTTGTTTATATTTTCGTCTGTGAGGGTAATGTTGCGAAAATACATCAACGGCAAGAAAACTTTTGATTTTTTTTACGGCTAAAGGAAAATTATCTGTAGAATTGCTCATATGTACTTAATTGACATACTTGAATGAATTGTGAACAAATTTTCAAAAATGTAACATCAATATTTTCAAGTGAATATTTCAATTTCATATTCCATTGGCCTTTCATTTGACAGTTTGCTGTTCAGTTATAGTACCTAGCGATCGTTTTGAGGTTTAACATGTTTAAACAGTAGCGACAGAAATGCAATTGTGGTTATATGTTACAAAATTTTATCCCCAGCATTGTTTTATGAAAAGAGCGCAAATGATGAAAATAAAGAACACATGAAACGAATTGATACTTAAGCCACATGTGGCTGGGACATATCAAAACGCAGAAAAATTCACCATCAAAGTTTTTCCTTGGTCATTAATTTTTTTTTCAATTTCAAATATGAGAAGGCTTTCATTCATTTCCCTATTAATCTTTTGAAATATCCTAATTGTAAAATAATGATTTTTCTGTCGCGCAGTAAATTATGATCGTCAATCAAGTTTCCCATATTAATGTAAAACTTTTATACCCTTTTTAAATTCAAAAACGAAGCTTTGAATCTAATCAACCGATGAACCGTCATAAATCCATCAGACTGCGATTCTCATTTCACATTCTCTATTCTTGTTTTTAATTTTATTTTAATACATCGAGCTTGTTTGATCAAAAAAAAAAAAAAAAAATCTAGACAAACTTTCAACATTGACGTACAATTAATTAGTTGCATATTTTTTCAAAATATACATTAATTTATTTACATTGCATAATTGAAATTGATCCAAATTAATTATTTAGAATTAAATTTCATTAAACATAAAAAGTATTCAATAAAAAATGTTAGTATTGAAAATTTTCACGAATAACGCTCTGATAATTAACTTTAAATAGATATACTTACGATATTAATAAATTTGCGTTTCATAAAAGAAGTTTTATTCTTTTGTATTGTGGGAAGCACAAATATATCAAGATATAATGAAATAAAGTTCGAATTTATTTATTCTCGATGAAAAAATTATTATAAACTAATTAAAATGATTATTATTTCTTGTTGTGATTGTAATCGTGTATTTTATAAGTTTTTATCTGACAAAAACTTAAATCAAGTATTTTACATCAATTCATCATCTAGAAGTTAAACTAAATCACATTCAAATTTTAATGAACTTCGTCCGTTAAAGCTAGTTTGGATAGCTCAATTTATGATTTCATTTTTTAATTTATGAGTTATTTCGTCCAAATTTCAATGTACTTGTCCTGGATACTATATGTTAATGTTTCAGTTAACGATATTTTATACAATTTTAATTTAACTTCTGCGCATTTCATTATATTGTAAGTTTTTATTTTATTTCAAACAATAAAATTCACACATAAAAAAACCAATAAGCTTTTTTCATTACATTAAGAATAGAAACTATTCATGTATTTATTGTCAGAAAAAAATGAATTTACAAATAATTAAATTTTCATCGTAGGTTTTTATAATTTCAATAACAAAATTTTTTAATCAACTGACATACTCAATGAAATGGTATATTTAGCTTTCAAAGTGAAAACAAAAAAGTATGAATTTTAACATAAATAAAAATTATGTTCATAAAAATGAACATAATTTTTCAAACTACAAAATACTAAAATTCATTTTCACAAACTTCAGAAAAGAAACGGACATTTAACTAACAATGAATCAATTACATTTTTGTTGACCCATATAAAAAGTCCAAAATCAAATTGCTCAAATAATTATTTACTAATATTCTCCTCCTATTTTTCTAAATAAACAAGAATATGAATTTTCATCAAACAAACTTTTAATCCCGAAAATTCAATTCTTTTTTAAATACTAATTTGCCCGAGCAACGCTTTTTATTTTATCGACGATGAAAGTAATAATTTCGTTCAAACTTTTCGCATATATTTCAATTCAATCAAACTAGAAATTTCGTGACTACTTAATTTCATTACTCAAAGAACTCTGTGTGTGAGAAATGTTGACCAAATCTTGAATTGAAAAAGACTTTATTATATCAAACACGAATTTAACCTTACAATGTACATTCTTGTATGCAGCGTTCATCTGTCTCAACCACGATTATACCTTGGCGATTTGCGTTCAATGGCCGTTGACGTTTTCCGTGGGAAAATCCCATTTGCCTCGCCATAACGAATCCATTTAATTATTAAATAATCGAAATATATTTGACAGAAGGACACGTATAGATTCCCTGCAGAAAGAGAGAGTTCTCGTCGTCAGGAGTGGAATGTTGCTCACCTTCCCGCTGAAATGATCCGGGGCAAAGTGCGCGCCTTCCAAAATCAGCGCAGTCTCCGTAGGCATGGCGCGGCGGCCTCTCGTGGACCGCGTGCCGTTTCTCGCTCAGTTTTAACCGTTGCTCCGTCCGGGTGTCAAACCACGCGGAACTCTGCGCTAACAAAAATTTCGCGATGCCGGCCCATGGATTTGCTTTGGATTAACCAGTGAGGTGAAATTTAAAAAAAAATCTGCAAATGGTACACGAAAATTTTCGATTAATCAGAAATCGGTAAAAGTGATTAAGAAAAACATGATAATTTTTGATAATTGTCGAAATTTATTTTAATCATTTCAAAAGAAATGCAAAAATACTCTCTTTATTAACTACTCTCATGAAAATAATTTTTCTCGGGTCAGCTTTTTGTGAGGGACAAGGATATTTTAATTAATTTTTTGCAAACGAAATTTTTACATTTTTGTACACTCGCAGTACATTAACCTGGGTTAATGACGAAAAAAATAAACCAGCAGTGTTGCCGAGTTATTATTATTTTTTGTTCATTTTTTTCTCTTCAGTGAAACTTATAGAAACTTTTGTGGAATATAAGACACAATTACGAAGATATTAACAACTTAATAATATCAAATCAGCTAACTAATTTAAGATATGATTTTCAAGTAGAAAAGTCAAGCATTATTGCAGCGAATTATTTGCAACTGTAAAACTCATCGGCAAAGTTCAAGGCATTAACTTATTCGACAGAATTTCAATTCCTCTGTAACTTTGCAGATTATATGTACATTAAAAACTTGTATTATATATATTATAATGGTTAAAAAGTTTCAATCAAATTATGTATAGTAAATACTTAAATCCCTCGAGTAGTATAAAAAGGTTGCACCAAGTTACTTACACATAAAATCATAATCCATTATCACGTTAATTACAAATGTTAAAATTTTCAAGCAACCAATTATATATTATTAAAATTACATTTAAATCAAGTTTTTCAAATGTTAGCTCTGAAAAAGTTCTATTTTTTCCATTCAAGTAAATTAATTTATAATAAATTATGTAACAAAAGATTTAAAAGGGCCAATTTTAATTTCCATTTTCAAATCTAATTGTGGTTGTATTAAAAAAAATTTACAATACAGTTTTCCCGCAAAGCACTGCTTACAAAAGAGCAAATTTGATTATCAAATTTTACACTAAATGTACAGTTTTGATTGAAATGTAGCAAACAAATTTTTATCGACAACTTTACCTAACTGACCATCAACTTGATTTAATTACTTTTCCGAAAAAATGAAATACCTTTGTGGCAAACTAAAACACTTTCTTCAACTTGTGCTGTTAACATTTTAATAATGTTAGTTATTTTTGTTAGTCGAAAACAATCAAATTTGGGCAGCACAATTGTGTCGGCACGAAAATTATGTTTTGAATTATTAAACTTCATCGCAAACTGGATCTTTCTTATTCATTGAAATAAAAGTAAAGATTTCAAAAGGGAACATAAATACAACGGATATTACTAGTAAATATTATTTCAGTGTTTATAGACAAATTGCAATTTCCGTGAATCGTTAATTATTGTAGCGCTTCCTTACGTCTATATGCAGAAGCGTAATGTTGAATGGCGCTGTGCCAATGAGTGATAGCTGTATTCCTAAAACAAACGGTCGTTTAGTGCCACGAGCGTTTCACCTTTGTTGACTAACCAGATGAGCTACACATCCGCGAGCTGTTCAATAATGTTCTTGAGTATTTTTTGGTCCATCGTCTGTGCGTCTCCATTTACTCTTGGGGCGTTGCGCGCAAAGGAACTCGGCGAGGGCAAACGTAAGTATCAACAAACGACTGCTCATTATCCTTTTCAAAGCAAAAGCGAATCCTCCCATTCAATTTTGCTTCTTTTAAAGTCAAATTACCAAAGTGCTTGTATATTGTTTCATTTTTGATGATATTTTTGTTATTCTTGGATTTTATAGCACTCGAGGGAGAAAACACTTGACACACTCCTTAAAGTGACTTTTTAAAGAATTTTCAAACAGCTTAAGATGAGATAAAACATACTTTGATTATGCAAAACAGTATATAACTTTTTAAAAGCCAAAGAAAAAATTGATTGGATTGTATTTTTTAGTCAGCCAGACAACAAAAAATCACCTCATTGAATAACTAACAAATTGTGTTAGTAGTATTTGAAATTTAGGTTGAGTTTATAAAAAGATCAAATGAAGAGTGAAACTTAAATGAAGAAAGAAAACTCGATGAAACCTTGTTTTTCGTCAAAATAAATACCTTAAAACTTGGGACTGGAAACTCGAATAAGTATTTGAAATGTCAAGCCAATTAATCGATAGACTCTGCGAACTCTATTAGAATAGTTGATCCAACTCATCGAAGTTCAAAGGCTGTCAAAAATTAGTCAAACGAAATTTGAATATATATATATATATAGGTACAAATTTTCTTGAAATAGAACGTGCGCCTTTTCAGTATAAAAACGACATTTGCTCGCTGCAGCGAGCAACTTTTGAATACATTGAATTAGAAAACTTGTATCGAGTTGAACAAATAGTGTTTGTCCTTTGTTTTGTAATTTTTGACTCAATTTTTGTTGAACATCTGCTTTCAGAATAAAATGTACACCATATACGTATTCCAATAAAAGTTGATAAATTAATACTTGTCGTATAATGTCAAAGAAATGTTTAATAAGCAATGTTTGCGAATGGCTGCTTATTCTCGTCAGCTACACCATGTCGATGAATAAAAATACACTGTGTTAGGTCGTAACTATTGAACAGTTGGAATCGTATATCAATGCGTGTACTGAACTTTGTAACGCCATCATTTTCTCGTTCTGCACGTTTCATCATTCGCACGTCTTATATTTCATAACGAATTTTTGCGACACTGCGATTCCGATATGCGCAAACAAAGGAGATATTCCTCTGTCGACACGACATTCACAGATCTCTTTTTCCTCCTTCCATCTGTTAGGAAAATTGAAACGCAACACATAGCTTGGCTCAAAACACTTTTTATTGAGTGCATTCAAATTGCAGTGAAAGTATGCGACATCCGTCTAAACAACACTATTCCAGTTCAATTGTTTTAAACGATCAGAATAAGCTTGTGAGAAATGAAAATAAATATGCAGCTGATGTATGTGAAAACAGTGAAAGTATGTAGATTCTTTTTTCATGATTTTTGTTATCTCGGTGTTTTTAAAGAAATAAATTTTACATTTTTATTGAAGTCGAGGAATAAATCTAAGTGACTCTCTCGAAAACTTTAACTATTTACCTCACAAGGGGTTTGAATATATAGCTCATATAAGAGACTTATATAAAATATTATTCAGTATTTGAGAACGCGTCAACTGGCAAAAGTTATGAGACATTGATTAGAAACTTGCTAGCACCTCATAAATGTTTGACAAAATGGATGACTCGTCGTGTTTATTTGACAAGTCTATTTTTGATTATTCACGTATTCATATCAAAGGAAAATGTTTGCTTTTGACTGTATTATTATTGACGGATTGTCAAACAAAAAGAAAAAAAAATTAATGAAAAAAAAATTATTTATAGAGATTCTACAGTTTTAATAAAATCAGTACCATTTATCAAATTAAACACAAAGGGCAAATAAATAATAATATGAAGCATAACTTTAATGAAAACAGAAATTCTTTTTCTGTTAGATCTAATACAAATTGATTTTATCTTTGCTATTAAAAGTTGTAAATTACACTCCTTCGTTTTTTGATGTTTCAGAATGAAATTTTTAATACATTAATAATATCAACATAAATAGTTGAATCAAATGTATCAACATGAATGTATGCTTTTTTGAGTAGCGAATAATACTTTTGTGTGTTAATAATATTTTTGTAATAATATTTTCAGATAAACTTAATTTGTATCATATATTCTTTTAAAAATAAACTGCAGAAACCCCCATAGAGATTGAAACATTTGTAAAGAAATACAAAATAAAACGGATTTTGTATTATATTGATCGAGTTTTTCCAAATTTGTATTTGTATTTTTATCTTTTTGTTAAATTTATACAAATAACTACTTAGTTATTTATAATATTTCTATTTCATAAACGTGATACACAAAATAAGTAGTTTACAAAATATATTTCTAATACAAAAATGTAATACCTACTGGGTATCAAATTTTGATCACATAATTTTCTATTAACTTTAATTATTATATATTAAATGATTTATTTTTTGATTAATGTTTATTAATCTGTTTGTGCAAAAACATTCAAATGAAATAATTCTGCTATTTTACATGAAAACTTTTGTCTATCCTTTTGAATATGTCCAACCGATAAATTTATTTTGATAAATTAACAACCTTTTTCAATTGTGCTGGCATTAATGTATGCCTTTTGCATTAAAAATGTAATTGTTTCGATGTTAGGTATCGTGTCATTACCTTTTCAGATTAAAATGTTCCAGTTAAAAATTACACAGTCAACAGCATTGTTTTATCAATAAATGTTTTTCCACTATCAGGAAATTAGCTTATCTCACTTTGTTATCGGAAAATCGTAATTTTTTGCAACAGTAAAAATGCGCTACCATTGTTTCCATTTTCAATTTGAATTAGCATTTTAATTTTCAAAATTACTTTAAAAACATTCATTACATTAAACAGTAATGACTTTGTTTTTTAAAATTGAATTTTTTCATCATGAAAATGAGAGTTAAGTTTTCGATCGATTCATCATTAAACATACAAACTTTCAAACAAATGTTAGCATTATACTCAATTATTAACGGGACATGATAAATAGTCAGCTAATTGAAGGTTATCGCTAAGTTTGTGTGCTCGTTGCATATTTAATCACGATACATTACATCGTTTTACAAAAATCCTCGTTGTTAGAGGTAGGACCATTGAAATTGAAAAATATTATTTATCGCAATGAGCCGTCAATTCGAGGCAAATGATTCTCATACTCTCGTCTATTATCATCATAAAAATATTTTCGCTTTTTCACTCGTAATTCGCATCGTTTTGCAATGCACATGTTTACGTTTTTTGAATGATATTTTCAACGTTTAATTCCGTTGTAAAGGATCGTGTAGCAAATTTAATTGGACGACTAATTAGTTGCACGCTAATTAAATATGTCAGATGGAAGTGACATTATAATTGTTTAGCGGACAAACTTTTACTGCCGATAATTCTACTAATCACTTAGTTTGCACGCTATTTGGGTTTTACGTTGTTTAAATCGGTTGTTCATCATGTAATACAGTTCACCGGATTTGATAAATGAATAATGCACATTCTTTATTTTATTAAAATAAAATTTGTGTACACATTTATTTTATTGGCATATTGCTAAATTAAAAACTTGAAAACTTTTTTGTCGTCGTTTTACAGTCAAATAGAATAATAAAACTACTTTAAGAAAAATAATTTCCAAACACAAGTTTTTAATTATTAAGAGTAGAATAAAAAACGGTATTTTATAACGCGATGAAGAAAAGTTGTTTGTTTTTTACACATTGTAAGCATTGAACAAAAATATAGCAATACCTGCCAGTTGAATGGAAACATTTACAGATCATAAATAATCCAACAATAAAAATAAATAATAAATGGTAAATTATTAGCAATAAAACGTTGACAAATAAATAATAATTGTACTGTGACTTATTGATTTCCGATGATTATTAAATTGTTAAGAATTGATTATTACTTATTATAAAATTTTTAATTTTGTTTATTATAAATTATATAAAAATTGAGAATTTGAATATTTTCGTTAACAATTTAATTTATATGTAAAGCTGATTATATATTGATTCAAATTATAAATTGTATATTCAAAAGCATAAACTTGCATCTTGGTATATTTACGGTTAAATGTAGTATCATAATGATTTAACCACCATAAATAAACATTTCTGTCATAAGCCCATATCAATATTCGGTACCTAATGTTGAGCAAACTGTAGCTATTATTAACTCAATAATAGAAACTAGTGTTGAGACGAAATGGGCAGTAAACTTAGGATTAGGGTTTAATTCTGAAGCTGATCCAGTATTAAGCTGATGGTCAGCTTTCGAACGTTTATACATGATACATTTTCACTAATGTTTGTTTGTTAAACAATAATTTACATAAAATATACAATACGGTGCTATATTATCACATATAAGGCAAATGAAAAGTTAACATTTGGGTAACTCAACATAACGATATTGTATAAAACAAAATTCAAAGATGAACATATATACTTTGATGTATGGAATTTACTAGAAAAATAATTCCAACATTTTCTGTATTAAATTAATTTAACTATATACTTATTTTTTACTTCATAAAAGACATTAAAATGTAACATTATTCGCAAAAATATAAATTCTACATTACAATAAAGTAATTTATAAATTTTCATTAGATAATAAAATAATATTTTAATGTTCTCCGTAAAAGCCTTTTTACGATTCAATCAATTTTGCAAAATTATGTAAAATACGTCTTTTCACGGTATTTATACACACTTTTATGCAAAACTGATGCGAATTACATTACCAGTTACAACTAATATTTATACTGCTCTTGTAGAAATGGAACTCTGAAAATATTGAAAAACTATTTTCAAAAGTTTTACTACTCAATCTGAAATATTCATTAAAATTTGTCTGAAAGATTTTAATCATTACAAGTTTTGTAAGATTTTTTTGAAAATTCTACAAGTTCAGGATTTCTTTCAACTTTATATTTAAGTTTTTAACACAGTTCCAAGTTTTCAATCTAAAAATCTTCAAAATTTGAAAATCTTCGAAAGGTTTAGAAGACTATTATTCAGAGTTATCAACAAAGATTTTTAAAACATTTATCTACAATTTTTCAAGAGTTTTATTTCTACAAGGGTGCACAATCTATAACTATAACACGAATTCACATCTAACTGTGACTATAACATAAAAATTACGAAACATTATCGCAAGAATTCTTTCCTCCTTTCCTAAAACGTTACTTTAATTTAATATGCGAAGCCACTCTTTGTCGTTTTCGAAAAGCTTCAAGTTCTCGGATTGCAGGACTCATGGAAGCCAAGTTTCCCCGATGAGTGGAAAAAATTAAAGTGGAACGAGCTCTGAAAGCTTTTAAGTGCGAACGACGGTCTCGTAGCTTCTTTTTATTGCTTCATGGATATTCACTATGAAGCAGCCGTCCGGCTAGATAACGTTTAAATCCAATCTGATAAATCATTGACGCGTATAATTAGCTTCTTAAAGGACCTTGCTGATCGAGATGGTAATCCTGCCAGTAATCTGAAAGCTTTCATGGAAGAAATTAAAATTCGTACGTGACCACACATCAAATCGTGACCACAACCAGGCGCCAAGCATCATCCGCTTTATGTTAAATTTTGCATGGCGCGTCTTGTCCTTCGCAAGGACGCAAAACTCGACTCGAGTTTGGGTACAAATAATGCCGGAAAAAAAGAGCAATAACCCAGAGAATTCACGGAGCGACAATAATTCTAGTTGCTATGAAAACTTCGTTCATTTAGAAAATAGACTAAAAACATTTTATAAGAAGCAGTACTTTTTAAAACATGAAATATTCAAACGACTACGCAAATTGGATCGTTTATTTTAAACTCTGTTTTTTTTCCTCATCTGATCCACATTCGTCTGATTTTTTAATTATATCAAAGTAGTTGCGTTCATCTCAGTGTGAAGCACGTTTAATCGTGGCATCTCACACTCAGAATTTCGTTGACACCAAAGTATGTGCACGGCTTAGATCTTTCCGAGTTTATTATTTTTAGTTTTGATTAATGGACTGTAATTATAATGAAAGAATGGTTTATGCATTATAATTAAATAACTCGGTGGTATCATTCAAGAATGATTAATGAACAACTTTATTGCATGAGAAACATCTTTTTAAACTTTTTTATAACGGATGTAATTTTAATATTCCTAGTGAAAAAAAAAAAAACAAACAAACAAAAACAAAAAAAATTGAGTTTCAATTTAAGATAAGAAATTGAAAAATAAAATTTTTATTTTGTTTTAGATTAGAGAAATAGTAAATCTTGTTGCACGCTGTTCTGACTTTATTGAACAACAAAATTAATGGCCTAATCCAATTATGATTTAAAAAATTTCATTGGACATTTTTACACTCCTATGAACAACATTGATTTTAACTTTTGATTAAAGATTATTTTTATTCATAATAGTTAAATGAAAATAGTTTTAATTATCGTCAAAACTTATTATCGTAACTAAAATTACTTTAAGTATAGTACATAACAATCCAATGCTCTTTCAACTTTAAACATCCATAAGTGCTTCAAAAAGTCTCAAAAAGAAGCTTTTATATAGTATATATCAAAAGCTATGAAGCACACTAATATGTATTTTCCACTTTTGCTGTAATAATGTCAAGCTATTATGCAAAATATAAAAATATTTATTTCAAAATAATTATGTAATTTTCACACAATTTAATGTTTTTATCATTTTATGTATTAAAATTATATATCATTTTCATCATTCATTGAAATTCATCCGGTTACATAAAGTAGTGTTGAAATTATTATTTCTGAAAGATCATTAATACAGGCAAATTACATCATCAAAGGTATTATTAGATTCTTTACAAGAAAACTTTAATTTGCGAAAAACTAGGATATATTAATAAAGTATAACATTACAACAATTGAAGCTTGCAAAGCTTTGTTCCAAAATCCGAATACGCAATAGTGCAACATGACTTACGAGCGGCCATTAAATGCACACTCTAGCTAAAGAACTTTTTGGAAACAATCGAGCGACGAGAAGTTCGTCTTTCAGCAAACGTTTTAATACTCAAGATGTTTGTCGTTTTATGCTCGCACTCGCCATTAAGTAATTAATAGTATATCTTAATCTAATAATGAACTGCATCTCCTTCAATTTCTTCTGAGCATCCAACTGGAACAAAATTAGTAAACTCTGAAGATTCTCTGGAGCCAAAGAAGTTGAATGCAATTTCATATATATGACGTAATGGACGTACGTAAATTGTATGCCCCGAGTTGTTATTAATAATGCGCACTCAAATCACCGTGTAACACAACTTTGAGTCAAGTTTTGTATTATGTATACACGTTCCTCTTGTGATAGTCCTGAGTTGAAGTTATGAGTTCAAAATGTCAAAATTGAAAACATTTTGAAATGTACATTAAAAATGTATTAGCGCAACAATTATACTAAGTTAAATATTCTGATATTCATTATTTAATTCAAATAACTTTACAGCTGTAGTAAATATGCGCAAATTATAAATTCAACTTTGTTTACAATTTAAGCAACAAATTATCAAACTGTATGAGAGCTTGGTTATGGATAAACAAAATTCATGATTTGAATTAAATGTGAAAATACACGGCCCAGTTATAGAACAGTTAATAAATAAATGAATTTCTCGAACTTTTAACGCGATTAAATCGCAAAAGTTTGTCTGTGGTACCAATAAAATGTTTTACTCCCCGTGGGAAAACTCCTTTAAACGTGATCATTTGGAGTTAACTAAATAATGCAGAGCTTATTTAATATTTGTAATTTCAAGCATTTATAAACTTTCAAAGCTTTTCAAGTGAATAGAAAATTGTTTTAAATTAATTTTATAACAAAATGAAGTCATTTTAGGACTGTCAATATCTGCGAGTGAATTATTTTACATTTTCAATTTTTGTTCATTTTCTTTGCCCAGTAGTTTTCATCCAAAACTTCTGATCCACTTTTGCTCGTCAAATAATACAATTAGAACGACAAATAAAGGTGCGCAAAATTTATTAAAAAATTCTTTCCCTTTCATCTAACATATTTCGACGTTGTCAACGTATTTGTATGACTTTCAATTGAGTGTATATCTATATAGAGATACCTTTATACACTCATGTGTGTATATATATATAAAATCTTATAGGGCGTAGAAAAAGAATTTTTCGTTCTCATACTGCGGCAATGAATTTCGTAGCTATACATTCCTGGCTTTATATGAGCACATCCAGACCCACGAAGAAAAATCCGACAGATTATTGAATATTTTCAAAATTCTTTTTTACGACATAACGAGAAACGAATAAAACACCGAGCGGTAATTGCATGCTACCAAATATACAAAAGAATGTGCAACAACTGAAAGAAAAGTGAGTTTCATATTTGCATCGAAATTGAAACTGACTATCAAACTTTAGGGACAACATACAATTTCGACTTACGATAAATGTTTTTTTTTTTTTCCCCACTTTTAATTCAAACTTCAAGACATTTTTATCACAACTTAGCTTAATTCGCGTTTTCGTTTCATTGGATAATGAAATTCAAGACTGCTCCAGCGCGTTATTGTCCTGCTCCTTTAAAACTTCTTAAAGTGTCGCCCTCTGTCTGTAATCCGATTAAAATTGAAAAAGATTCACATCGCAAGAAGTTTTGCGGACGTCTTATATTTTTCAAAACTTCCGATAATGAAGTTTATTATTTGAAATCCAAAGTGTTATACTATTATTCGGTAAATTGTACAATTTTAATATAAAGTTGTTTATTTTTTACTAAAAAATAAGTTTAAGATATTAAATAAAGTGTACAATTTTCTTTTGTTTTGTTTGTTTTGGTTGTTTCTTAAGGAAAATAATATTGTTTTCAAACTTTTGTCCACATTATCTAGAATTTTATTCAAATCTTTTATAAAATTACGAGAGAAATCGAAAGCTTCGTTCGAAATGACAAATGTCGCAAAATTATAGCAGAAAAGAAATGAAAGATTTAAATAAAAGAAAGTTTATTGTACCGTCAGGCAATTTATACATTTTATCTCGGTTTAATGAAATTCTTTACGACAAGAAGTTTTCATTCACATAATATATTCAATAAATGCTTTTTACAAAACTTTTGCTATTCAAAACTAACAAAATACATTTAAATTCAATTGTTAATAAATGTAATTTTTTGTTCTATAAATATGTTTTATAGTTACAAATACATCTGTCAAGTTAATAAAACATAATTAAGTCTCGTATGGTCACACACACACAAGTGATAAATTAACTCGTGAGACATTTCACAAATATAAATTACGTTGCTTTTGACATTTCCAACATTTTATTTCAAAAGAAAAAAAAAGTTACATCGAACATATTTGTCTATTTAAATTAATTTATCTGTCGTTTGGACGCAAAGTTTCGAAATAACATTTAAATGCAATTTCGTTCTGCATTTCGAATGTTTACAAATGCCAAATGGCCAGATTTTCATTTTACTCCCATAAATTGTTACTCCATAAAAGATGAAGCATGTTATTTTACTTGACAAGCATTTTCTTTCTGGTTGAAGTGTCCAGGTAATCGGACTGCCATATTTATCGTGAAAAAAATGAGCCTGAGAAATAAGGAGACTATGAAAAATGTTTCACGCGGACTGTACATATATCTCGGACGGTACGTAGTTCTGCACGTCCGGTGCATGGAACAAAATTATCGTGTTTTCAGTGGAACATTTTCTTTTCTCAGCAACGATAATTTTCTATAAGTTGAATTTCGAGGTATTTCATCGGCAGTTTGACCAGTTTTCTTGCGTTTTTTCGTCGCTCGAAATCACGTATATAAATCAGCGCTAAAAATGAAATCCATTTCCACGCACGCGTATCCACCTAATACACACACACACATACATAAAGGCAACAAAAACCGAGGAAAATTGGCTACGAGGCATCGCTGATTTTGAGTTACGAATGTGCTTGTAATGGTTGCGTATTAGCAAGGCATTTGTCTCGCATTCAGAAGCGCGAAGTAAACGGAAGAATCAAACAATACCACAGCGTATACAAAGGCTTACTAAATAACTAGCTGGAGGAAACTTTGAATTATTCGGATAAGCTTCGAATTCTCAACTGTGAACCATATTTCAAGAGTTACCGCCGAGTTATTGTAATTTAATCTGATTGCTACAATTGTTTATTAGAATGGTCATTTGTAGTGCTAATGTTATTATTTCTGTCGATATACTCTAATACTTGTTTTGAAAATTGAATGAATTTCATTCTACATTGAAAAACAAATATTTTTATGACACAGATATTTTAATTTCATCATAATTAATTGCTAAAATTCAATTTAAATATATACTGTACAGAAATAAAACTTAAAATAATGATATTCATTAAAAACAATAAAATCTATCTCAATTTATGTAATTGTTTACTGATTTTCTGAAATTAATTACTACAATTCAAAAATTTCTTTTTAGCCTGTAGAAAGGGTTGAATGGGTTAATTTGTTATTTTTATCGATAACATTTGTTAAGTGCTATTAAATGCGCTTGTTCAAGAAAAGCCGATCGGTAATTAAATATCAAAATACTATCGATGAACCACTAGCATGACTCTAAATACCTTACATTCAATTTAATTAGTAATACTTCAGATAAGAACTTTAGTGGTACCAAACAGTATCAAATCCTCGATTCGAAGCGTTAATCAAACTTTCAAGAGCAATACAGAACACAGTAGAAAAATTATTGATTGTACAAATATTTTAAATAATTATAATTATTGATAATTTAAAGAACTGTGTGGGATATACACTCAGACGAAACATCGGTAAACTTTAATACAAAATTTTAGTTAATTTTTTGGTCAACTTATCTTTAACTGAGTTATGACAACTCGGCAATGTAGTACTCTTAACCATGCGTGACCATTATACGAATTGTATTTGAAGGTTTGGAAGCGAAATTTGTGTTCGGTACGTAACCCTAAATATATACACTGAGAGAATTATGATTTTAAAAATGATGATCAGTGCTAGTAAACTGAATGCATGAAGCACTTATTAGATTATATTCAATCACCATTTAAAAAAAACTAGCAGCGATAGAACTTTTTTAAATATTGTTTAAAAAGTTCAAACGTTATTTGAAAAACTTCTAGCACCGCTATAGTTTTTTTAAATAATGATTAAATATAATGTAATAAGTGCTTTATGCATTTGGTTTACTAGCACTGATCGTAATTTTTAAAATCATAATTCTCTCAGTGTAGATGTTAAATCGAAAAATAAAAATATTATATTTAACGAATGAATTTTTAGTATATTAAAATTTATCAGCTATTATAAATCATAATTTTAAATCCATTACAAGAAATGATTTACATCTAATTTTAAACTATCACATTAGTGAAAAATTGTACTACGTTTTTCAACTGCTTTGATTTAAACAAATCATTTTTTCAGTCAGTTCTACTACATAAATTGAGTTGACCATAAAACGGACAAGAAAATATAACATGAATATAGTCACGTTAACTGATATTCTAGTTGTAGTTACTATATTTTCACTTGCATTAACTATAAAAGTCGTGAATATACAGTTAATTTAACAACGCGATTTTTCCTAAGTGTACAAATTTAATTTCAGTCATTTTAATATCAAATATCAAAAACAAGTTAAACATTTAGCATCATTCTTATGGCTAATAATATCACCTTAAAAAATGAAAAATGTAAAGGTAATGGGCCATTAGGTCTATTACATGGTAATTTATTGAAAACTTATCCATAAAATTTTTGCCAGTGCAGACTAAGAAATTTACTTCTGTGTAAGAAACGAATAACAATTCAGCTCAATAATATAATTTAAAAATTCGCCGCAAGATCGTTCCGAGTAACGTCAAAATTTTTCTAAGAAAATTATTTATTATAGCTCGTTCGAAGAAAACTTTTGCATCGCGCTTTTAAGCAAAGTGAAATAAGGCTCGCAAGTTAAAACTCCTTGCAAAATAGTGCAGTAAGTAATTGGTTGCTTTAACCGCGACATTGTATACATAAAGTTGAACACTGTAATTATGAAAATGTGATTCAATAAACATAAAAATATAATTCTGAGCAAAAAATGCATTTTTGCTCGATTTTTTCATCAAATTTTGATCAGAGTTTTAATGCAAGTTTAATAAAAACCTGATCAAAATGGTCTTATTTTTAACATTTTTTGCCTAAACATAATCTATTTTAATAACTCGAAAACATTTTCTATTTGCATGTCTTATTGTGCTTGAACTTGACTAACGAATGAAATTTCCAAGCAATGTTTTATCTTAAATGACAGATGTACTAGATACTTATGCAGAACTGAAATTTAATTACAATTCTCTTACCTAAATTTTTTTGCATCAGCTTCTGAAGTAGCGATTCCACTTTTTTTCTGAAATAAATATATGCACTTTCACAAAATATCACGCAAACTCCCCACATTTATTTGGCTTATTTAGATTCAGCTTGTTTCCACGATTTTAGTACCTCATCGCTGAAACCGATATTCGCTTTCGAATCTCAAACGCGACCAATTTGAATATCTCATCGTACTATTGTAGTGAATTATTCTTCCAATTCATCCTCATTTGTGAATAATTTATACTATTTCAGTTTGTTTAAGTTCTTTTATTCAGTAAATTTAAATTTTATATAGTTATTGTAAAATAATGTGGAAAAATCAGATTAAATCATGGGTGTTTTTTTTTCAATTTTGCAGATTTAAATTTATATATGGAATCTAAAACCTGTAAAGAAAATTGACACAGTACACACAGATTCGGTATTTTACAAATGAGATTTTGGAAATAGTGCCTAGAGCTTGTAACTGGTGAAAATGCATTAGCCTAGCAACAGAAACTAAAATTAGTTTGGTACAATGTTTGTTATAAACGAGCATTTCGCCTGTGTTTAGATTTCTATTATACTGAATTGAATGGAAAAATTTTTAAACAGTTTCTTTCACTTTAGTTCCTTCAAAATATTTACAATGCATAATTAATAATATAATATATTCCGTTGACCGAAAAATATTTTTGTTATTACCGCAGCATAAAATAAAATTATTATATTATTTAATTTATTGTCATATTAATAATTTTAATAATTGTATTTATTCATATATTTTTCAGACTTTTATAAATAAATAAAAAAATATATTTTTTATATATTTATGATAAATTTTAAATTGAAAAATATATTAAATTTATTTTTTATAATAAAAAAAACAACATTTAATATGATTTTTAATATATTTTTGAGATTTAATATACAGAATATAAACTATTAATATACTACATAAATAAAAATTAATTTTTTGTCACACGTGCACTGAAACGGCGCCATTTTGCCCCTCATTCCGGGGCTAAAACAAACTAATTGCAGACCTCTATGACATCACGGCGCCTGATTGGTCTAAATCGATATTGCAGACCTCCTGGCCTTCAATGCACTTTTAACAAAAAAACATATACGTACTAAGTCCGAACCAAAGCCATTGGCTTCGTGCGAAGTTGACAACTCGGCAGAGAGGCTCGGGCTCGTTGCCAACTTCACCCTTGTCACAATGGCTTCGTTTCGGGCCTTGGTATGTAATCATAATATACATTTTTTTTAAAAAAAATGTATTGCATATTTTGGTACCTTGAAATGTTCTCTTTAAGATGGTATAACAATAATTAAGAAATACCTATTATAAGTTGATAATATTTAATATTTTGCAGGGCACTGCAACGTGAAATGCTCAAGTAACTTGAAATATTTCGAAATGTTTTTTCTCTTGTTTCTTGAAATTTAAAGTGCTCCAATTCTTTTATTTTTCAACTGTTTTTCAATTTTTGTTAGAAAATTGCCATTTGCGCGAACTTGAAGTAATTTTTGCAGTGATATTACACTAAAAACCTAGTGCCTTTTTTCAAGTCGTGTTTACTCTTAAGAGCATAAAAGTGTCATCAAATAAGGCACTTGTTTTTGTAGTATACTGATTAATATTTTACTATATCAAATTAATATTTTTTACTCTCCCACATGCATATCATAACTAAATTGTATTTATATCAGTCAAAATAAATTAGTATTAGTAATTTAAAGAATAAATACATATTGAACTTTCTATCACAATTATTTTTCAAGGAAACTGAAAAAACCTCTTTTCATAATCCAAAAATTTCTTGATTGAAATTGCCGATAAAAATAAAATAATATTAATTATTTATCAGTAACCGTTTTTTAACTTTACAATTTTTAAAAATAATATTAACTTTACATTAATTTTATTAACACTAGTTCCAATCAAAGCCACATTCAATAACAATTTAATTACATTCGAACAAACCTAAAGGCAGCTATTTGTGTAGACCTTCTAACAATACAATGTAATTAATTAAAATTCAATCACGTTCTAAAAGTACACGAAATTAATTCTAAATTACCTTCATTAAGCTTACAGTTTTGTCCGACAATTGCATTCAGGTAAAAAGATACATACGGGTTTAGCTTTAATTTTCGAAATTTAAAAATGCAAAGCCTACAATATCGATTCTTGAAAATAAGCATTGCACTTAATTTTTTTAAGTTTTAACTCTGTTAAAATAATTAACTTTGTGTTGGGATATAAATTTTACAACAAGGTGTTCCAGAGGACTTAACACATTTGGAGAAACATGGTCGTCGTGGCCAAGTATAGTTAATGCTCATTGACTTTTATGTAACACGTAGCGTGCGCGACTGTAATGGCTTTAATTACCACCGCCTTCTTTACTGAGAGGCCAATTAAATACTCTAACTGTGTTGTGCAAACTAACACACTTACAGATCACTCACGTAAACAAAAACAAAACTAAATGATGACAGAGGGAAAACGAAACTCTCTCGGGATGATACTTACTCGAATAAGAAGTTACGGAATCACCTCTAGAGCACTTTTTAGTTAACTTTTTTCATATTTTTTTAGGCAACCAGAAACATATGTGTGAAATTATGTTTTACTACCTAATAATGATTTACCTTCTGAAAATCCTAGCAGGGCCTAGTAAAACTATAATACTTTTGCCCAACTATTTTTTTCATTCGAAATTTTAAGCTATCCCTGATCAGTTTTTTCAGTAAAAGAATCAGTTTCTAATTGCCTCATGAAAACCACATTATGTTCCAGTAAAAAATATTATGTACTAAGCAAATCTTTTTTTTTTCACGGATAAACTAGTGTGGGTTACATAATATTTTCTAAGGAATGCCTAATCATTATTAGCCAAATGAAAATCTAAGCGGTCCTTGGTCTGATTTTTAGTTAAAAAAACCAGCTTCTAATTGCCCCAAGAAAACCTCATTAGGTTTCGTGGTGGGAAACAGTGGCTAGCGCTAGGAATCTCTGTCTGAAGCCAGTTGACATTTAGACTTCGTAACGTGCATATCAACAATTTATAAGTCAATTTTTCTTCTAGCATTTAATCCTAGCAAGGTTGACATGATTTGACAGCGACATTTTAAATCTATTAAAAATCTTCAGAGATATTTAAAATGTATATACATTGAAAATAAATTTATCTTGACAAAAAAATCCCTAAGAAAATGACACTTGTTTTTGAATATAAAATTATGATCTATGAATTTTGACCAATAAGTTTCCAAGGGATGGCCAAATAATGCTAATTTGAATTTGTGTTATTGCTCTAATAGGGAATTTGTTCGTTAAGATTAATTTATTTTCAGTTAATATACATTTTAATTATAATATCGGAGATTTCTAATAGATATACGATACCAGAGTCAAATTATTACAACATTGCTAGGATCCTAGAGGGTTTTTTTTTATTTAGGTTTGGCAAATAGTTTTTTGTGTTATTTGATATGCTTCATGATTCAGCTTATGATGTAAATTAATTAAAATAATAATTATAAAAAAATAGATAATAATAAAATTCAGAAAAATAAAATCTTTTGAATTATATAAAAATAGAATTTTTTTAAATGATATTCTTGTTTAATACTTTTTTCCCAAAATCCTTAAATTATAATGTTTTACTACAAAATCAAAAACTACCATCCTTGTTGCTGAAAGATCATTACTTTTTTTATACATGCAAATAAATTTTAGCAACAAGATAATAATTTTATTTAACTTGGTAGAAGTTTATTTATTTACAAGTTTAAAACTCTCATCGACTCTTCTCTCTCCATGTATTATTTGCTAATTTTCCTGTTCAATTTAAATGGGTATCTTTTAATTATATACATTAAGCGGTAGTATACAGTAAAACTTGAACAAGAGTTTTTAAAATTTTACCATTATTAAATTTCCTTTTAATTTTATTAATTTCTATAAATGGCATTAAATTTTGATAAAATTGCAATAATTATTTTATGACCGTGATTGAGATTTTTTGCTCGCATACTTCTTATTGCTGTTATTAATATGTCAATTTATTATATTAAAACAGTTAACAAAATTATTCTTTTGTTAAAACTTAAATTGAATGTATGAAATATGAAAATATTTGTACCAATTTTTCTTCATTAAATGATTCAATTTTAATAAACAATAAAACAAACACTTTACCACGAATGAAAATTAATTAATTTTAACTTTATCAATTCACAAATCAAAAATGAATTTTCATTATTTAACAGTTCTCAAATAAAATGATAAATCTAAATAGAAATAAAATAAATGCTAAATAACAATCATTTCATTTATTTTGTATTTAATAAATTTTAAATAATTACAAAAAAAAACCAATTTCAATTTGTTCTGATAATACATCATTACGAATTTATAAAATTCGCTACAAAATAATGTTTCAATACAAAATTTTAAGTTTTAATTTCATTATTATACATTTCAAAAAATAATCCCAACTATATTCAGATAAAGCTTGGAGCATAATTTATTGTTCACACGCAGCCAGTTAAAGACACAACTGTTAGTTTAGGCCTTGTTTCGGCGGCTGTTGTTCTCCGAACACTTGCGAACTTCATATATAATTTCAACTTGTGAAAAACGAATTAAAAAAATGTCAAAATAGATGAAAAAAAGGAAAAATGAAAAAAGAATGTACGCTGCTCAAAAAATGAATATCGCAATTCTTGTACATGTACATGTAGATTTCTTATACATTTTCTTAACCTTTCAAATGTACAGTACTGTTCTAAAGTTTGGAAAACTTTTTTAACGTTAAAAATTTTCACTCACTACAAACTAAAATAACTTTGTCATTTCTAGACAATTCGAAAGTAGAAATCATAATCTGTCAAATAAAAAAAATAATTTGTAATTATCTGCAGAAATGATAAATTTATTTTAGTTTGAAGTAAGTGAAAATTTTTAACATTGAGAGAGTTTTGCAAATTTTCAAACAGAACTGTAATTTTTGTAAATTTCTTGTACATGTACTAGAATTTTCGTTTACAGTCCAAGTCGATTAATTATTGTACAAAGTGTACAATAAAATAGCCAGTGAATAAGATTTTTTGCGAGATTTTTGTTTGTTTTAATATTTAGAAAAAGATAAATTTGAAAATAGCTGACTAAACAGAGACGCACGTTAGCGCTGATATTCCAGTGCGTTGTAATATTCATATTATTAATATCCATACGCTTAGACTTGGTCTGAAATAACGACGTGTCAGCGAAGTGCTCCGCTTGCAGAAACCATCCGTAATAATGCAAAGATGCCTTGAAAGTTTCCTTCATAATGAACATTCGATGAACTTGGTTAATTTCTTATTTGCGAAACGAATGTAGCATCAAAATTTCAAAATTACGTTACACGTGTGGATGTCTACAAACAACTTTATGCACGTATAAAAGTTACGTATAATTTGTTCACGATAACTTGGAGCTTAACATGAATAATAATTTATCCAAAAGTTTGTAAAATATTGAAACATGTTTCAAGAAACAACTATTTAGTGGTCACTATGAAACACAAACATTAGTACAACTTTGATGAAACGTTGTGCATAATTAATTTATTCTCGAAACTCAAATTGTGAATAACTTGGCAAACTTATAGCTTGTTATCAATTTTGTTTTATTTAATCATAATTAATAACGTCAACGGATCGTTAATTGCATACGTTACTATCAAGTTATATATAACATAACTAATGTTGATAAACCAAATTAATAGAGCTCGGAAATGTATATTATTTGGTTGGATATGAAGATAACGCCCTAGCCGCTTGTCAAAAACGATTTATACAGTACAAATACTCATTGATAATTGCAAAAATTGTTATGTTCATATAAAAAATGTAATTTTTTTAAAAATTAATACTTGTAATTCATACTTATCTCACTTACATTTGAATAAATAATGCCAAAACAAAATTAGTAGAAAATACTGATTTGGATAAATCATCAATTCAAAACAACTTGATGATTCAACAAATTTTACTTGTCACTAATAAATGTGCTTTATTATTTTAAGAAAAAAATGTCTCTCTTAAATTTTTATTTTAATTATATTACTCTTATAAATAATCAATACTTATTTCTACAAAATCAGTGTTCATGAAACATTGTATACTAATACTTTTGCATACTTCAGAGAGTAGTCATAAAATATAAACCAAGTTGTAATATCTGAAAAATGTTCATAAAAATAAATATCGTTGAAATTATTTATTTGGACAAACGTTTTATGTAAAAGACAAGAAAAGTGTTTTACTATTAAATGTTTTATTGTGTCTTTTATAAGAAATTGTTTCAAAGAAAACACTTGCTCCAGCATTATGATTACAATATCAAATACTTTATGAGTATTAATATCAACTATACGTTGCATAAAAATGTGCTATATGTCTTTTGCATCATACATTCTGTTTGGTAATATTTTCAACAATAAAAGTGTATGCTTTATTTACGAAAAAATACTGTCCATGAAATTCGATGTTATGATACATTATTTTCAATTTAATTTTGTTATTAAAATACTTTCAATACACAAATTCAAAAAACTGTTTTACTTGTCTTTATCAGAGTTTGTAATTTATACAATGTATAATATATCACAACATCTTTTAGTACATTGTAATCAATATGGTATCGTGTATCGTGCCACATTTTACCATAATTCACGAAATAACTTAGATCTCATGTTTCGAACAACGAAAATTATTCAGGACAGTTTTGTAATCGAGGGAGAGATCAAACTTTGTAAGAAAGTGAGATTGATTAATGCTCGTTTTGGGCTTGTCGCTTCGAGCTATAAAAATAAGTTGACAAGTTGTTCTCACGTTTTAGTCAAAATACACCGTAAAGTTACAACAGTAGTCGAAGTTTAGCTTCGCCCTGCCCAGGAAAACTTAATACATGAATTGGTCAGCGACGATAAAACACTTTATTTCCATGGCATAAAAAGTCTCTTATTTCATCCTTAGAATGCGATAATCCGGGGTTCCGTAAATTACGTATTGTAATACGCTTGATTTCTCTGCTGTTGCATCCCAGCAGAACTCACTGCGACCTATGACACATATTTTTTTTGGGTTTCACACATAGTTTACTCTAAACACTCTCTGAAAATAGTGACAAATAAAAGATAAAGCGATTTCACTCATTTATTTGAATTCGCAAACTTCAATTACAATTTATTTTGTGCAGAATAAAAAAATCTGAAAGGATAAAGGAAAATTGTTGTTATTTATTAATTAGTTAGTACTTTGCTTGTGTGTACTATTTCTTGTGTAATTATAATTTACAAGGATTTCACATTGATGCAAATTTAATTACCCGAAGGTAGAAATTTTGATGACAACTTTTAGATAACAAATTAAAAAGTAATCTTTGAAAAGTCTAGCATAAGAGTAGGTATGCATTATTTGAGGTAGCCATACATGATATTGAAACATTTTGGGAACAAAATCAGTTTCTAATTTATGTATCTGTTATTCAAGTTTTGTATGGATTGTATAAAAAAGCTGTAAAAGCTTATTAAAATTCGCTGATGTTCTTAATGACAATTTATCAATCTAAGCAATAAAATTGTGTGATACTTGTGTATGTGTAACGGGCAAAGCATAAAGTCCAGACAATGCTGACAATGCCCAGACATTGTCAGCTATGCCCAACAATTTTAGGCAATGTTGATTTCAGATACAGTAACGTAGGGTGAATGACATATTCTAATAATAATAAAGTGCTATGAATTTTCTTGACTCAAGGTTATTGAAATTTATATTATATAAATGATTTCTCAAAATTATAACAACAGTTTAATTTAAGCCTCTGCAAGTTTAAGAACATTTCTCTAAATTAAATGAATATAAGAATTTAAAGAGAAAGAAAACATATGAAATATATTTCGAAAGTAAAAGCAATAAGAAATTATCAACGGCGAAACACAAAGTAATATAGAACTTAACCGATTTAAAGTAATAATGGTACAATTATATTATCTTATATTAAAACTAACAAATTGTTTGATATTTATAAGAATACACAGGTTTCTATTGGTCCTGGTGGGAGAAATCGTATGACTTACGACTTGAAAAAGACAAATTGTAACATAACCAGATTAACAATTGAGGGGGTTAAAAGCAAAACGCGTAAAATCCATTTTTTAAAAAAATATTTCAATAATAAACTTATGCAGGTGAGGACATTACTTGTTCGA
>JABFPM010000089.1:0-42039 GCA_022817325.1 Idris sp. 1 HC-2018
AAACAAACACACACTTAAAAGTCATTTTACGTAACCGCAAATCCAAAAAGAGCATCGCTTTATTAGGATGCTAATTTACAGATCACCCTGTATGTACAAACACAAACGCGATGCACGCTGCACACACGCACACAGTTCAAGTGCCCGAGGGGTTGGCAAAGGTGGAATATAGTGTGTATATGAACATATGGCGGAGCCTGGCTTCGACGAGAGTGTGAGAGAGCGTAGCAGCAACGAAGGAGTGAGCACAGCCTTAAGTATAGGGCTGACTTAACGATGTTTGTTTTATACATTGGCAGCTTCTTCGAACCTGTAATCTTTCTAAACGAGATATTACGACGAGGGCCCTTGCGAAATATAGGTGTACGTAAGATGGTGTTGATGGCGCGGTGGTCTTGCCGCAGAATTTGGCCCGGCCCCAGGCACGAAATCGTTGTCCCGGTTTTTGCTCTGCTCTCCCTCCACAATTACCCGCCATTCACAAACGAGTCAAAATCGGTCAAACGAGTTTCCTGATTGCATTTACAGGACGCGTTAATTGTTCTCGCAATTATCTTCTTCTTTTTGTTTTTCATTTTTAATTGAATCGTAAAACATAAACATTAAGTACGTAATTTTCTTGTGTAATTAATTATTCAGTTTTTAAATTATCCCTGAAAAGAGACAATACGCGAAATGGGGATATCAACAAATTTTGCTTACATATCTCCTGCTCTATTTGCTGCCTGCTCTTTTTTCTTTCCTTCTTCTGTTTCTTTTCTCCCTTGGGATTCAGATGGGACCAACAGAGAGGCCAAAATTCCCTTGGGGTTGTACTCGCTGCTTGATAATAATTAGCTGTAGAGATGCTTGCACGCGCGTGTGAGCCCTGAAAATACGTTTGAGATTGTGGTGGACTGTGGCAATGTTTCACACAGTATCGACGTTTCATCGCGGTCCTCAGTGTTAAGCTCTTTGTGCCTCGATGGGGTAACCCCTTTCAAAGCCGTCTTTTATCTTTGCCACACTTTCAAAAGACCCGTTAAATGCAATACATAACCTCAACCACCGGTGCATCACCTTAATGTGATTGCCGTTGTCATTTTGGCATAACGATAACTCAAAATCAACAAAAATAAACCTTGTTTATCTACTTATTAGACGAGAAAAATTAAATATTTTTACACGAGTTATTAGCGGACCGAGTTATATGGATGCTTATGCGAGGGCATATATAATATTATAAGAGCCAGCATTAATATTTATCGAATGCTGCTGGGATTTGAAATTAAAATTTTCGGCCACTGGGCAACAAGTGATAATTAGAAATGAGAGTCAGCGATTGGCCGGCGATCCTCCGGCTGTGTATTCCGTGACAGTCATATATTGCTGCGAGTTTCGTAACGCCTAAAGTCGCGTGGCTGCATAATAATATCACGCCGTAACGAAACACAGACACGGCATCTGCAGTATCACGAATATGAAATATCATGCAGCTACGCTAATTATCGTATTATCATTTTTGTCTCATTCAATTAATGTGTACTACTTGTTTTTACAAAAAAAGATTAGTGTCCTTAAAAGTGTCCTCAAAAACACTAGTTGTTTTATTCTCAAAAATATATAAAATATTATTTCCTGTATATTACTTTAGAATTACGAAAGAAATCATAAAACCTTAAGGTCAGTTTACAACGGCAAAGTAAAACTGTCCACCTCGGAAGTTTTTAATTAAATTATTCCAGTGTTTTTGATAATAACAAAACGGTTCTTAGATTTTTCTCAATAACAAAAGTGAAAGATTCATCCTGCTTATTTTCGTCCCTAACAAAATTATTTTTAATTGAAGTCGGTAATAGCAGAAACCGGTCGATAACTAAACAAATGGGTCTATGTGTAAATTTCCAGAGTGAGAAAATTTCGTTTACTCTCGGGTGTCCTTATCTTAAGACGCCACTTTACAGCGTATATTTCAAGGCTACAAAAGCCCGTGCACGCGATTACCAGCACAGATAGCAGATCGCATTGGTTTGCACGCGACCCCGGATAATGCGCCTGGATGTCAGAACTTCCGATGCACGCAATTGCTCCCGGGGTTTTATCGTTGTCTGTTACAACACTGTTGCTTATCAATCGGCTAATTTCTATTGGACTTTTCAAAACGATTTCAGCTGTTTAATGATAACGCTCAAGAGTGTACCACGGTGTAATTTCTGTAATCAGAACACATCACTCTGTGATAACAATTTGCCACGCATTATCGTAATGACAGTGTGAGAGATAATATGCAGAATGCGTGAAAGAATATAATTGTCAATTGATAAGGCCAAAGTTAAGGAACAAAAAATTTATAAGAATTTTTATTTCAAATAAGAATTTTTTTTTCACTGAGAAATCAAGTTTGTAAACTTTACATAACATTCGTAAACTTAACTAATTTATTTTTAAATTTTTCAAATATATTGTAAACTTTAGAAATAATTTGTAAAGTGGAAGAATTTTTTTTTAAAGTTTACGAACTCGGCTACTCAACATATTTCAATAAAATTTTTGTATTAAAAAAATGTAGAAGAACTTATTGTTTGTTTTGTTATTATTATTCTAATGTATAAAAAATGATTAATTCAATTAGAGATAAAGCACGTCAACATTAGTATCTCTTTCAAGCAGCCATTAAGCGAACATCGAGATGCATTTCTTGTCATTCTCATCTCAGCGAACACATGTTATGTCGCGGATCCTCGCGATCACGGGCCCGTAACGGCAAACGAAAGACGTAATCGAAACGACAGGCATTTCTGCGAGATTAAATATCTCAATCCGGCATCAACCGAAATTCTTTTTTTGCAATTTGGCGTGTCCTTCTTTCGTATGATTATTATATCCCATTCAGCGAAATTTATTTTTACCTTATATAAATATATTACATAAAGTGAAACGTTGTCTTCGCGGTGACACTTGACTATAAAAAGATTAACATTTTAAAATTTGATATTTATGACCCTGAAAGAAAGCGCATTTGATTTTTTTTAATTAACTGCAAGGAGAGCCAAAACCCAACTGGGGACAAAGTAATTTTTGACAGGGTTCATTGTTTGTCAAGATCAATTCATTAACCGAATTCATGTTTTCACCGAATTGAATTGCGCGCACTGAATATATAATAATAAGGGTAAACGTTACACTTGAATGTGAAATCTTAAAGTGCCATGAAGTTCTTTGCCGAGTTGAATAACATGAAATTGTGCGTTGTCTTTTTAATTAGGATCATCGCATTTATACAAAATTGATGTACATAACACACGGGGGCAAACTTTTTCAAGGTTACAGCCTTTCAAAAGAAGAATTCATTTCAAGTGTCTGCTCGGGGAACCCCAATTTGTAAGAGGGTTAGATAAAATTTGTTTTCCTAAATTTAACTTTTATTCGTGATTAACAAAAAATGGCCTATGAAGTATAATATTTAAATTTAAACTTTGTTAAATTTTATTTTTAGTTGAACTTTAAACTTTTTTTTATATTATTTGTTTAAGTTTTGTGTGTTTTCAAGTTTTCTTCTTCTTCTTCTTCTTCTTGTATTTATTAATTGATGACACCGTATCCAAAATTCGCGACGGAAGAGACGGCGAGAAGTCAGACTCGTCGGCCAATTTCTGAATGCAAATACCTGCGGCGCTGGGGTTGAGAAAGGGGTGGTATGCAAATAGAAAGCTGTTACGTTGAGTTTTGCCTGCTTCGTTCTCTGCTCGAGTTCTTCGAGCCATGGCCGGATAACATCAGGGTCCGGCCCCCTTTTCATTGCACCGAAGAATAAATATTTACCTTGCACCGAAAATGCCAACTACGTCATTTTTTTAAAACCAAAAAAGAAATCACCTCGAAATTACATCGCTTCGTTGTTACAATTAAGCCGGTAATATATCTGAACTTATCTTAAAATTGAGCAAAAAAAAGTAATTAATTTCTTTATTAAAATGTCTTACTGGATAACTCTCAGTTTGATGTAAAATTAAAAAATGTTATTTCTTTTATTCATAGATAACTTTTGCTAATAAACATTTGAATATTCAAACAGAGGGACAAGAATAAAGGAAGAGATATTGCAAATTGACATTTGATATCAATTAGGAGGTGGCCTTCGTTGAATGGCGATGAGTATTCTTTTGACTTTTACTTAACGACACGACTTGTAGAAACACAAGTGTCGTAAAGCTCTGTATTTGTAAAAGAAAATGATCTCCTCTTTGAAGGCAAGAATATAAAATATATATATACACCGTTTCTTCTTTTTCCAAGTGTATTTCAACTGTCAATAACCACTCGTTATTAAGGGATGCCCAGAAAACATTTACCAGTAAACGCCGCGTTGAATAAAATATGACTCAATTTGCACCGACAAAGGTCATTTTCACGAAAAGGAAAAGCAAAGTGTCGTTTGTACACAACAAGAAAAAGATTTTGTAAGCCCACATATATATAGATAGCTGTCTCTTTTTCTCTCTCATTCTTCGTTTTTTGTTCATCGATCTGATCGACGTCGGGATTTATATACCGGTAGGCGAATTTCTCGGTCGCGAAGGTAGCACGGTATAATTTAGGCGTTTATGGCCTCGCCAACGAGAAATAATAATTTAGTGGGCGTCTCTCTCTCTCGGGTCTTCATCCCTGCGTTGTATAAATAACGAGTGGCGCCAGTTCTGCGTTGCACCGTTACATTATCTCCTACGATTTACACGCCACGAGATGAGCCTATCACAGTGATAATATGCGCATGCGTGCACGCCAACCCCGCAAAAAAAAGGGCGACGCTGCATTTTGGGTGAACCGCAAATTGGCCGCGCCACATTATCGCGTCAAAACATCTCGGCACCGAGTGCTGATTTATTTGCCGAAATGTATTCATTATGTCCTGCAGATGGCGTTGCCTCACTTTTCACACATGCATTATTATTACGCGATAAATTTACTTTTAAAACATAATTGAAAATTGCAGTCTGCTCATCATACTAAAACAATAACCTTTTTTACAGTTTGGCAGCACTGTGATATCTTCATTTTATCTTTAACACATTAATTATATCATTGTAATTTATTTTTGATATCAAACAAGTTTTCTTTTTTGGCTGTTCCATTATAATAATGGTTGGGTTTGTAAATCTCTCGGTTGATTATTTAAAAACAAATCAGTATCTGTTTCTTTTTTTTTTTGGTTGGGTAATAATTTTTTTTTTCGAGTTTCATATCACCCATTTGACGCTCTACTTTTTGTTCCCTTATTAATCTTAAAGCGCTTCTCTCTGCTTAAACACGCGAGCTCCCAAATGCTAATGACGATTGCTTCTTTCTTTTCTGTGGTCAATGCTCGCGTCTGGCCCGTCGTTAGTCCAATCAAATGGTCAGTGGCAGTTGATGTATAGGACTCCTATTAAAAATTCTTAGACGAACGGCCTGATTAATTGGCAACATTTATTTAAATGTTCGTGCGGCGCCACCGGTGCTCAAATATACACAAACAAAAATAACATTAGTTACATTTTATATGTTACAATTTAAAAAACTGATATGAAAAATATTTCAAATTCACAATAGTATACTCTAAAATGTGTCACATTCTCAAGGTCTTGAAGGAGATAAAAATTCTTTCAGTTTTAAAGTTAACTCGTATTTCAACTTCATTTTAAGTAGCAGAAGGTGTCATATAAATCAGGTGTCAAAATCTGATTGACATTTTTTCAAAGTTATTTTTTGGGGGAAAGTATCACACACGATAATGGTCAGATACGTTACTCTTCCAGATTATATTAGTAGCGTAATTTGCTATTACCCCTGTCAGTAATTACGACGATGTCTGTAATAATACAGTAGATGCGTCAATTATCGTGTATCTTGATAGACTGTAATTGCCGGTGCCGTAGAAAAATGATTTACTTCATGTGGCAAATCTAATTACTTTTCCTTTGCCTTGTTGCTGGTAATAGATAATTGATGTTTTATTAATTGATTGATCGTTGTTACATGCTCTTTTCACTGACTTATCATTTTGCATGTTATTAAAACTTATTTACACATGTAAAACATATGAAGCTAAAAATACAGTGCTTAAAAAAGCATCAACGAGTTTAATATAGTTTATTTAATATAAACTCTAGTTGTTAAATAGAAGTTGATTATGAAACATTTATTAATTTTCAAAATTATTTTTGCATTTCATATGCTCTTGTTAAACATGATTAATGACTCTATAAAACTACAAACATTTTCTACATTTTAATACAAAATTATAACTTTGTAAATGTAAAATTTGTAATTTTTGAAACAAAAATCTTGTGTGAATTTTCTAAACCAATAAGAACAAAAAACTTTAGTTCATACTTTTTGCAAAATTATTGGAGCATACTCGAGTATAAATATTAATTACCTCCCTTGTTGCAAATAGTTCCCACATTATCAGTCACTCGCGAAACCCATTACTTTATTATTCGCAGCAATTAACACCGCTGTGTTATTATGATAAATGGATTATATTATAACGTCGGACTGATTTGTTCGACGTTTCGGCTTATAGCTGATACTTTTCATCGTCACGGCTGACTCGCGATGTTGCAAAGTGCGCGCAATTATAAATATTCATCCGCGCGCCGCGTCAGCGTTCATTAGCGACGCGCCGCAGCATGCACGCGGACTTTTTTTTCCTTTTGGGTTTCTTCTTGTTCCTTAATGTTTTTTTTTATCTTCGATGCCGAAAAATTTCGTGGCTGGATTGCGCAATCCCGATCGGCGGAATCAAACAAGACGCCGGCTTCGATCGTTAACGAGTTGGCTGCGCCAAATGAATTCGAATTAATTGAGCCCGATTTGAAATCCAATCCGCGTCGGGGTTGACCTTTCTTGCGCGATCGATAAAACCCGCTCGATCGCATGAAATTAAATCGTACCGATGGACAAAGAGATCGCGACAAGTTACAAGTTTGGCCGACGGATGGACATGCCTTATTTTTTTATTTACTTTTTTTTCTTAAAGACTAATTGTGGTTTTTTGTCAAAATTTTAATTGCTTATTGTCTAGAAAATTTAAAAAAAATTGATTGAATGATATTTGCCGTGATTTGTTTCGCTTAATTAAATAGTTATTTATCAAAGAACAATTCTACAGTATGTACAAAAAATAATTACTTTACTTTTTTTCGGGGAAAGTTTTTTGGCAGTAAAATTTGGTTGTACAAATTCATAATTCTCGGAGAAAAATAGTGAAAAAAATCTATGTGAGATAGCGATCCGTGTTAACAGAACGTAGAAACTAGTTTCAAATTGCCGGATCATAATATTTAATGCCAGCAGTGACAAGCGGCATAATTTAATCCGCCAAGCTCAAATAATAATAATCATTATTTTTGATAATTTGCGTTATGACCAAAACACTGGTCGATTGCATCATCCTGTTCTCTGGATTCAAAGTTTTTCGCATGCCCAAGGTGTCTCTCCAAACAAGCTCTCAGAGAGAGTTGAGTTCTTTTTTTTTTGGTCAAGAATTCCGCGTTCCCTAGTTAAACTCTGCGGGGGTCCGACAAGGACAGAAATAGTCGGACACCGAAGGTCTGGCTATCGGTTTCCCTATCGGACTGCTCATCTCAAGATCCAGCTCGAGAGTCGCGTATAAAGCCAGCCTTAACTGCTTTACGACGATCGTTTGTACCGATTTGTTCGACAACAGTTCTTCTTCTCCTATTCCCCGCATGCAAATCGCGCCCGCAATAAAGCCTTTCTTTTTCTCTGACGCCATCTTGCGGATGATTGATACAAATAAAATAAAAAAAAACAAAATATTCAAAGATTCTTTCTTGTAATTTAAAAAAAAATAGATTTGAAGTACGATTGAACTAACTTAAAATATCACTTTTTTATTACTGGATGATGTTTTTTAAAAGTTCTAATATATGATTCAGTGTAAAACCAAATTTAAAGTTAATTTTTCAGTATTGAACTTGATAAGAAATTTTGTTTAAATAATCAGAGTTTGTTTAAAATGCTACCAAAAATTTCGTATGCTAATATCTTTCGTTTCTTAAAATGTTCATAACATGAACTATCTATAACTTGAGATATTTAATTTTAAATATTCACAATATATAAAGCTTGTTCATCTATATGTAAATTTTTTCAAATTTTAAGGTCAAATACCTCGGCTTCTATAGCTCGTTCGGCGATGCCAAACTTTGACACTCAATGCACAATTTTTTTGTTAACAACTCTATCAAATTATAACAAATTGAAACTGAAAAACTTATTCAGTTTTTCAAAAGTCAGAAAATGTATTTCGAAATTTAATATATATGTATGTTAACCCAATTTGAAAATAAAAATAGAATCTAGTCTCGGAAGTGAGAATCGTGTCGCGCGATAAAGTAAATTAACTCTCTGCAGAGGCGCTACTGATTCTGCTGGTGCACGTCGCTGGGTAATGACGCACCGTAAATAAGCACGCGGCTCGATTTATCGGCGTGCAGTGGCGACGATAGCGATCGGTTGCGCGCGCGGCGTCTCAGTGCCAATTATTTATTATACACACGGAGTGACATTGTTACCGGAGTCGTATATACCGAGAAAAATGCTCGTCACAAAAACAATCGCCTCCGTTGTTTGTTTGTTTCATATGTAACGCGCGCGCTTGTTATCATCCGCGCGGCGCGCATTCCTCAGCAATTCCAAATGTAAATCTTGCGAGCTACGTGTCAAGAAAAATTGCCGCGCCATCAATTTATAACTGACTTTTGCGCGAGTAAATTGGCCGGCCTCCCGTGTGACATTGCCCGCGCGAATTTCAAAAGAAAAAAAAAGTGACCTCGTAATCATTTTTATAAGGAAAAGTTATTGGGATTGGATTGTTAATTGCAGAAGCAGATAATTAATGACTTTTTTGTTCTTCTTTTATGCTGCAGATGTTTTAAATTTTAAGTTTTTTCTTTCAATATTAACCTTAGTTTTTAAATTTTATTTTTATTCTTCTAACTTTCAGTTTAGTTTTTGAATTTTGTCTTTATTCTTTAAATATTCAGTTGAGTTTTTGTAATTTAGTTTTATTCTTCAAATCATAACTTTCGTTTTTAAATGGTTTTCTCGAAGTTTTTTGATTTTGCTTTCTTTTTGTTTGTTAACATAAAAATTAAATATATATCTATTTAAAGACAACAGACCTTGAGCATAATGAAAGCAACTATTAACAGTCCCTTTTGTCAGTAAAATTTATTTCCTACAGACACCATCATCAAAATCAAGACAAGTTTTAATGGGTGCAACAGTTGCCCATCAAATTACACGAAGACTCAGTGTCATAGGGCTCCAACAACACCTGCGGCCTCGCTATAATAGTTTGTCTTTCAACCATTTGCCACTGTGTCTTCGATCCCTATCTCGAGTTGAAAGTTAAGCCCAGAATGAACGCGATTTTTCACGGAAAAGCTCGAACAAAAAGTATATATATACGAGAGAGAAATTCGCGCATGCACCGGCTTAAATTATATTTACAATGTTGGCGTGACTAAGTGGCCGCGTATCTATATAATTACATCACGCAAGCCAACTTTGTTTTCGGTTGTTTCAAAAGAGAAAAACCGACGCGAAAAAAATCATTTGCCGCAATTAATAAATCACATTTAATCAGCCGTTTGAGTTCTGATTTTTATCGCCTCGAAGATTGATATAATGCCCCGGCAAAAATGAAAATTATTCTCAATTATTCTGCCAAAAGCAACTATATAAATTTTGAAATTAATTTCACAGAAACAGCAACACTTCATCAAGTACCGTTTTCTGAGCGAAAAGTATTTTTCCATCATAGATCATTTCATGAAACTGTTATAAAACCGATTTTCCTTAGGGTTCATTCACAATGCAATACGTTTTGTTGTGAACGAAGCTTTAAGCTAAATAAATAATTTTGACCCGGGGCCGTGTACATATCTAGATCTCGGAACAAACGAATAGAGCCATAACATGCCGAAAATTGATGCTGTCCCGGAGAAACAAATACACAACTTTATGCACGCGTGACCGCAGGCTGCGCCGAACTTTCGTGGAAGCGATCTCACTCGCACCTGCTCTTGATCCAACACCTAAGGCCCGATGTCCCGGATGTTCGACTCGGCGGGCAAGATCCACGAATATCCGGTCACGAATAATTTCCGCTTAACTTCCACGAAACTATCCGCCAAAGAGAGTATTATATTTATTTGCTTTATAACCATCTTCTAGACACACACTACATTTCTCAACAATCTCCTCGCCTTATGGCTAATAAGTTTTTGCCTTTCTTTTTTATGGTCCCATAAAGAAAAAAAAATTATGCAAAACAGCCATGGCTTTGATATTCAATTTACTATTTTAATTTGCTTGACTATTTTTTAATTTACTATTTTAAATTACTTTTACTTGTTTAAAATCAATTTGTTTGAACAGTGTACGTGAAAGTAAATACATTATGCTTCTATAATATAATTAAATTTTATCGAGACGTGATTCTGATCTCAAGACTGATCGTTCAAAGTTGTTGTATAAGTGTGACTGTTTGTTGACTGACTTATACCTTTTGTTTTACGACGCTGTTCACTATTTTAAGACCAACAGCTCATAATCTGTTGACGTGCCGAGCGTGCTTTTCCCCAGGCGCGGTTTAAAAGGTTTCTTCGAGACGTCTGCAGGAATAAAATCGCGATCCCCTTCCGCGACCTTTCGACGCTCGGTAATTTTATTAGTTATGCATGCATCCCAACTGCGAGAAGACGCCATTGTTATAAAATTGGCATTAAATAATGATAAAGCCGACAAAACGAGGGCATTAAAAACACATTCCAAGTTCAGGAAATATCTGTACAATAAAACTAAAAGCAGAGTAGATTTTTATAACGAGCGGTCTAGGCTTCGCCGAATTTTATGGAGATATCTTGAGTTTCGATAAAAATGATTGATCTCCGGACTATAAATGAGAAATTTTATTTATCATTTTGATTATTTAATTTCCAAACATATTTATGACACTTTCAGAATGTTGTTACTTGCATTTTAAATTTATATTATTAATAAAATATTCTTCATTTTATTGTTAATATTAACTTTTGGATATAAACATAATTTTAATAAAAAGAATGAATAATTTTTCAAGCTCCACTTTTTTCTATTCACAAATTTCATGGTGTGATTTCATGCAAGCCGCTCTTCAATTACCCTCAAAAATACGTATCTTTTCGGTGTATACTGGGATTGAAGTAATTCGCTGTCCACGCAGTTGAATGGCAATCGATTTCAAAATTGCACCAAGAAAAGAAACAAAATTGGACGAAGAAAAAAAATTGTGCGACAGAGAAAAAAGATACGCTTTGATTCTTCTCTTCCACAGGATGTTTGGCTCTCATCACACGGATAATCCGGCTTAACAATTCTGAGTATCACTTCTTTTTTACGTCCTTTTGCTGCGTTATCTGTCGCCGGCGCTTGCTGTCCTCTCTCTCTTTCTTCCTCTCGAAATTCATCATCCTCTCTTCGTTCCGCAAATTTGTCAGTCAAAGTATCATACACAGTGGGCAGATGCACTGGGAAATCCCCTCTGACATCAAAGGCGCGCCTCCACGGGGGTTGGGAACACTTTTTGTATTCCGCGAAAAACCATCGCGTCGATCGGAACCAATTTTTTTTATTACTTTTCCGCAGGAGGGGAATTTCACTTTTCAGGTCGTATTTTTCTTGTTCTTTTTTCCTCCTCTTTCTTTTACATGATTTTTTTCTTTTTATTTTTTTATTTTTTTTTTGAACGTTTAAAAATTTCTCAACACAACAAACATCTTCGTGTAAGTAAGCTTGTGGCTTGAAAGCACTTCAAAAGTACTCGCGATTTTCCATTCAAGCGATAACACAGCTCATTTATGAACATGCTTTTTCGTCATCGAAGATTTATTCCGGTATTGATGTAAATAATCGCTTTCAAATAGTTTATGTCATGCACAAAAATTTAGTTCAAGAAAATATCTTAGTTCGTAAACTTTTTTTTCGACAATTGAAATATAATAAATAATTTGCAATTTCAACAAAGTAATTGCAAGGATCGTAAAATTTCTTAAAAGGTTACAGCTGAAAGATCATAAAACAATATATGTAAAATTGAATAATAACTTTTGTGTTTCAAGCGTATAATTATAAAAGAATATGATTTTAAAATGACAAAAGTATCGGGACTAGAAAAAAAAAACAAAATCTTGTTCTTGAATATTAACTGTTGGTCGTAAATAACAAAAAAGAAGAACGAATTTCGGTTGAAAGATAAGGCCGCCCCGAAGAAAAGTTTAATCTAAACGCAGATCTCCACTTTCAAATTTCCAAGTTTTCGGTGTAACCAATATATGTCACAATTCGATTCACGCTTGTCCGTCCACTCAAAAGGAACCGAAGCTGCTCGCATACGTCATAAAGAATTTTTTTTGTCGAAAAATCTCGTTATCCTATTGCACGACAACGACTTTGATCATTCTGTAACATAAATTTCATTTCTCCTTTGAAAAAACATTTAACGCTCGGTCCATTAAGATGAGGTGTTTTCGAGATATTTAACACCAGAAAGTCTAATGATCCTGTGGCCCATAAATTCGAATAACAGGTCTGAAAAATATTTCATATATAAAAGGTAACTGAAATTGAACCGAGCCAAAAAGTATATTATAATAATTATAATACGTGCACGATTAAAATGACGCGATGATAATGTAATTACGATAATAAAGAAGGATGATAACTCAATAGCGATGCAACTCATTTATAGAGCGAGCAAAATAAGCGTCTATAATTAAGTCCCGAACAATTCAATTACAGTTTTCGCAACTATAATGGCTGCATCGGTGTTGGTGGGTATCCGCATATTGTTCGTTGCTACACGTGTTCGTGGGACGGCGCATGCTCATTGAACAAACGTGTAACACCGTTGAATAGCCACTTGTGAAGTACGATATAACGATATTAGAAGCGCGTGTACGCCACACAGCCTGCTGCCATGCTTATGCAAGTAAAACACGAGGGCTTTCGAGCTCGCCATCGGTTCCAACATCTCAGATGCCTTCGCGATCGTAATTAATCATACATTTTTGTTCTCAAACAAAAATGATTGCAAGTCAACAAACTGATAAAAGATACTGAGTATAAAACTTGTCAAATTCCTCGAAAAATTTGCGACTTATATTTGATAAAGAGGTTTTTATAAAGATTGCACATTTTCGGTCAAATTTACAAACTCGGTTTTTCAGTGCAAAAATAGATGTTGGAGCTGAATTTAGTTGTAATTTGTTTGCAGTGTATACTTTACTGTGTGTCGACTGATTAAATTTTGGAGGATAGCGCGTCAATTCGGAGAATTAATCGGCGCCTTTTGTCGCACGATTAAAAGTGTCACGAAAGTCGAGAGACACAGGGTGGTCCTGGCAGTGTCAATTTTATTGAACCTCGTCAATAATCCGCAGTCCTGTCAATAATATTATCTCGTTCCTGGCCGAATTTGTCTCGACACCAATTAGGCCTTTTTTCCTCACGATCATATAATTGTAGTTGCTGCTAAGACATCAAACAATCCGTTAAAACGTCTTTTAAATAACCACAATTGGCTCTGATGTAGAGTCAACACAATTTTGACAGCTTTATTTTCGATTTAATAAACATGGGAACCAAGGTTTATAGTCATTTTACGGTTCATCGACATTAAGTACAGCTTTTATTAAAAATTTCGTCAGCAGTATACATTTCATTATGATACAAGTTAGTTATAATTAATTTTTAAATATTATCATCATAATTTACATCTTGATTGGCAATTTAGGCAGATGTTTCCACAAATGAAGTTTCGGGTTTCCGGCCTGGATTCCAAGGCGAAATACATCCTTTTGCTGGACATCGTCGCTGCCGACGACTACAGATACAAGTTCCACAACAGGTAAATACAAAAACTAAACATGATATTATAGTTTTCAAAACAAGTGTAAGATGATTGAATTAACTAAAAAAACTTATAGTTTCCATATCTTTTCCTTAAAAAGTATTTACAAGTCGTTGAAATTAACTTCTCTGAGCAGTTAACATTCGTTTATGACGGTTTAAGCACTTTTTTTCGCGTTTCTTTTAATGCGAGTTTTATGAATTCATAATTTGGGGTTTGCTACGCCAAGAATGTTGTTTATTCTCTGCCATAAGAGAGATTTTTTTTGTTTTTTTGTCAAACTCGTGTGATTATTAATGAATGAATGGTCGTGATATTAATCGACCATTTTATTGTGCAACAGTAGGTGGATGGTTGCGGGAAAGGCAGACCCGGAAATGCCGAAGAGGATGTACATACATCCGGACTCGCCGAGCAGCGGCGAACAGTGGATGCAAAAGGTGGTCAGCTTCCACAAACTAAAATTGACCAACAACATCAGCGACAAGCACGGCTTTGTAAGTACTGTACGTAACGCCAGCAAAACAATTACTTACTTCTAGCTCTTAAGTTAATTTTAGTTTCTTTAACATTAACTTTAATATATAAGAATTAAAATTATTATTAAGCACTAGTTAGATTAATAATCGAATGGCATTTGATTTGCAAAGTTTAGGTTAGAAAAACAAGTGTCTTATTTTAAGTTAATTTCAATTTTATTTGAGATCCAAAAAGTGTCTTAAAAGAATTATTTTGAAAGACTTTTGGTGTCTCGATGAAAATTTCACAAAATGAGACGCTGGAAATAAAATGTAATAACTTACTCTTTTGAATTTACAAAAAGTTTTGTCTTGATTGCAAGAAATAAGAAATTTCAATAAAATACGACAGCTTCCGGAAGATATTTAATGAAATTGGAATTTACAAATAGTTTGATGGTTAACGATATTTGTTAAATTCTTTAAAGATTCTTTCATTTGTTTTAAAAAAGCTTTTTTGAATGTTATTTACAGTACTATTCTACAATTAAATAATAAGACTTGCAAATGAAACGTCATTTGATATCAAACATGAAATCATTTTTGCACCGCATTTCAACAAACAATTTCACACTAACGAAACTAAACACAATTAATAACTGCTCCAATGATACAATAAACCCCAAAAATAAATACCAGAGGATTAGCATCAGCCAAAATGTAATATTCCACAATTTGTTGACTTGCAAGTCAAAATAAATTAAACTCGAGAATAAATTTGAATATTTCTCTCGTTCCGAAAAAATTATACCAGCCACAATTAGCTGGAGTTGACTATCGAAATTCGTTTAAGGCACACAGCCAGAACACAAACAAGACGATCGGATTTCCTGCCGAGTGCTCGATACCGCATAATCCTCGGATTAAGTTATCACTGGCGGATTCTGCCGTCAAGTACGGTCCTCTTCTTCTCCCATTAGAGCGCAAACTCAACTACATAATTCGGGATACGATGCCTGTCTGTGACAGTGAGGAAAGCTGGCGTCGACCCCCTCCGACTCGCCGCCTTTCTTCTTTTCTCGCACGAATCCTTTTTGCGGCAACGTCGGCGTCTTTGACAGCATCTAGTACCACTGGTTCGTGAAATCTAGTCCTTCTTAAAGCGTTGTCAATGGCTGCTGCACGGTGCGTGGCAGGCCGACCTTTGTCAGCCCGGCTACTCTTTTTTTGTTGTTGTTATCTCGCTGTCCTTTTTCTTTGTTGGGCCCTTTGAACGATAATGCCTCACCTACATTAAGAGACCGCGCGCACTCGCATCCATAATCGATCGAGTTTGTGCACAAGTCCAGAAAGTGTCCTGGGGCGTCGTCGTCAGAAAGAAACCCTTTGGCCCGGCTAATCGGCGGTTTTTCACCTGGCAGACTAAAAGAGATATCAAGATCCCGCCGAGACTATGCTTTTTGATTCCAACTTTTTATCTCGATCCTGAAAGCCAACCTGCCGCGGATGAATCACTCCTGCGTGTCGTGAGAAAAAGTAACCGCAGAAACGCAGTGTCTGCTTCTTCCTTATGCTGCAATGAGAACAGATTTTTTATTAAATAGTTGTAACCGTTCGGAATCTATACCTGCTTTTTGATTCTTTTCAAAGCAAACAATAATGGAGTGAACTAATTAATATACAATTGTGTATTTTATTTGTTTTTATTTGTCAAAGTCTAAATTCATTTGAATGAAGACTTAGGTAGACAATCTGGAACAAGTTCTATTGTTATTTAGAATGTATCCGAAATTTAGGATATATCTAAAATATAGAATACATCTCAAATCGAGTCTCAAATTTAGGATATACCCCAAATTTGAGATATATTGTAAATGTAGGATTCATCCCAAACTCACTACAAAATTAAATTTACCACAGTTGAAGATTATGAGAGTAAAAAATATAATATAAACTCAAATTTTCATTCATGTTGCACTTCAAAAAGCAATCCCAACATGTCTTCTTCAAAAAAAGCTGGGAAACAATTTTTTTTCCTAATTCATGTGCAACAAAATTCTGCACACATGCACTCTGACAAACAAGCTAATATGGCGTCCCGAGTGCATAATGCATGGGGTTACAGCTGCTCTCGTGTTTCAGCGTCACTTCCCCGAAACCTTGGCGCCATACCCCTTTTCCGGCGATGCCTGCGTCCTCCCGAATAAAACTTTCCGCATAATGCAGTTCAGAGAGGGCTTGCAAACAAAGTATCCAAATTATTGAAACAACAAAAATTGTTGCACATCTAAAACTGCGGAACAAGTAAATTTGTAATACAAAAAATTGACGTAACCTGTTGATTTTTCAATCGTTCTTTGTTGCCTGTTTACATTGCGTGCACTTTACTTTTTGTTGTTGTTGTTGTTATTATTATTCTTCCCCTTTTTGCGTACTGGCAGTCAATCAAACTGATGTCGAAGGTTCGATCGCGGGTCATAATTTTATACCTCAATATATAAACATGCCTCGTGGCTTTAATTATATGATACTCAGTGTTTCTGATCGCGCACAAGTTTGAACTTATGTAACGAGCATATGCGTCGCAACACGCGAGCCATCGTAACATGACGGCTCTTTGCGTATACATGTATAACTCGACAGGCTGCGTTCAAAACACTCTTGCACAAATCGATTTGCGACGCGCTTTTTCCAGGGGCAACTCTGCCAGAAGAGAACGATTGCCATCGATTTCACTATAAATAATTCCACAGAAAGCAATACTCTTCCGCTTTATATTCAATGGAATTATTTTTACGCGATAGAAAAAAGAAGGAACATTTATATATAGCACTGCATGGACAACTGTTTTCACGCAAAATCAATTTTTATCTTTCAGAAGAATTGCATTTTCAAATTAATAATACAAAAATTGATTGTATCAGTAGATATTTTCACGCAAAACCTACACTTCATTTCGTTAAATAAATGTAAAAATGAATTTTTATTTTATCTGAAAATCAAAATCTAACATAAAGGAAGATGAAATGACTAGCACACGATGCGAGACTTCGACCTTATTATAGAATCGCGTGCTACCAGGACGAGTAGCCGCAAGCTCGGCAGCCATTTTGATACGTGTACACGTGATCTCGATTACCTAGTGCAGCCCATTATTATCGTTATTAGCGAAATTTGAAAGCGATACTATGTTAGTAGCGTTCGCCTCGAAAAGACAGATGGTGTAGGAGAAGAACCAACAAAAAAAGAAGAACAAATTTGCAATATCCACAAACCAATTGATTTCATGATATGAAATTATAATACTCAAAGATTTATCACTTCTTATATCGGAAATAACTCTGCAGATGGATTGGCCGCGATTTATATGAAGTTGGCAAAAAAATTGGTACAGATTAATGGCTGCTTCATTATTGTGTAATGGTCTTGAATAACGGTTGTTAATTTAATTAAAGAGGTTGCTTTGAATGGTGTGCAAAAATAAATTATGGTGATCGAAATTTTGTGTTGGAAACAGCGCAATCTGTTTCCATTAAATTTCTTTTTTAAATGTACCACAATTTTCATTCTTTCCAATTTTCTGAAGACCCTAAAGCCTTGTGTTGCTGTGACAGCAGTGCAAGGCTAAAATTAGCATAAATTATTGGCCGATCGAAGGTGTTAATCCACGTCAATCTGCTGAATTGGAAAACACCCGGAGCTGCGAATTATATTCTTGAAACGTTTTTCCCAAACAACGTACACGTCAGGCGTGATTCTCGCGTGCGAGAGCGGGATTAAACGACGATTAACGACGCATTCCGGTATCAAGACATCATCATCAGCAACATCTTCGCGTCATTATCATTATCGCTCGCGTCGGTCCTCGGGGGAAGAAGCACACCGAGGAGAGCAATTTGTGTCTGCGGACGTGAAAAGCGGGCGTGGAATCCAGTCAGCGCGATCGTTATAATAAATGAGATAACAACGTAACGGAAACGTGCCAACGTTGTAATTATTGCGCGGGCGAATGAACCGGAGAACGGGTGTTTGTGTGTGTGGGTATGGTTATCGTGATGCCGTGTTCAAGGTGCAAAAGCGCGAGAGGTGCCGATTAGACGTCGCAGTCAAAGTTGGCGATGTCGTGTTACACCGTTATCAAGACCGCCTGCTGGTGTCAGTAAATTATTATCAGTTTTTTTGTCAGGCAGAAAAAGAATTTGTGTAACCATTTTCTGCGGGGCACATCTTTTTTTATTTAACACTTTGTATGTTTCCTTCAAATGAAGCCAATTTTTTTGTATTTATGAAAATCACTTTACTATCATTTTTTCTTATTTATAAAAGATTATTTATACAAGATAAAGACTCAAGAAAATAATTTGAAGATTTATTTTGTAAGATTAATTTTATACGAAAAAATGACTAAAGCTATACATTTGAAGTTCAAAAGTCTACTTTGGTAAATATTATGTGAAACTATTTACAGTTACAATTAATAGTTGGTTTAGTGTTGTTAACAATCTTTGAAAATTAAGATTGCAATCTTTAAATAATATATTTTACGTGTAAGACAATTAAAAGAAAGGAAAAAGAAATATACTCATTTTTCCTTTCCCCTTTCATCTTTCTTCATAAATCTTGATTGCAATTATTTTCGACGTCAAATAATAAAAAAATACTTCCGATTCCCATGTAAATCTCCATCTGAAAATTAATATTCTTTATTTATCTGCGTGCTTATCTACGGTACCGTATCACACTTACCGCCAGCACAACTCAATACACAATATTATAAACCTCCTACTTCTCTATCAAACAACTTAATATTTCTCAATGGTACAAATTGCACTATCACCACACTTTCATGCATAAGTTAGTGCCTACGTAGAATTTGCACTGCTCGGGGTATCATATTTCAATTATTTTATGACTGTAATACAGATTAGCCCTTCTTGTTGATATCTTTGTCCTTTTACTATCGTGTAATAATTTGTCTTCCTACAAAAATGATATACAAAATAAAAAGTCTTGGAAATGTTATTTTTTTTATATATTTTGATGTAGCACAAACTGATATTCAGTTTTAAAAACAATTTATCATGTGCTGTTCTGTGAAATTTATTTACACATTTATTTCTGCATAATTTTTAAACTTATAACCACAGTAATCTGTAATATTTTTGTATATGCTACAATAAGAATATATCAAACTTTTAATTTTATTACTACAAACATTTACGAAACTTTCACATTTTTATTTTACCTTGTACTTCTTGAAGCCAGTGACTAAATTCGACGGTTGAATCAAACAGTAGTAGCAAGACAAATCGACAGGGATCACTTTACATTTGATTCCACCCCGACTAAGTCTGTCTATTTAATACCGAGACCTTTTTTTCCTGCTTATCTCCTTCGATCTTCGACCTCCACCTTATCAATCAGCAGCCCCCGATGTGATTGTCTTTTGTTTACCGACATAATTAACTTGATTATTCCAATCAACTTTTTTTATACAAAAAAGTGCTCTCCTTTTTCGTATATCCCACGTTTCAATTTGCATAAATAAACTTAATGTATATATATATAATAGTGTGTATATATATATATATAGCGTGGGCAAAATAAAGTTGTTAGATTGAATCGAGTGATTAAATGAGAATTTTTGATGAATGATCAATTAACTAATTTTATTATATATCCTACAAAGTTGGCATATTATGCAGGTTAATAAATAACACTTTATTATATCATGAAAACTTTCTCTTATTTAAACAATTTTCCATCCCACACATTATTTCACTTTACACAATAAATGTCGTCCTATCGATCTTAATTAATGCGAAACAATAAACGTTTATTAGATGATAATCAGTAATCGATGTATCATATTCGCTATATTTTTTGCTTTTATCATTGTCTGTTGCTTCTGTACTTTGACCCCGCCACTTTCCCGCACATTATTAAAATGTTGTCTTAGACCCTGTATGATGTGTCGTGCGATAACCGACGTGCGATTCATCACCGCTTGTACTCTTTTAATCTCACGGAATGTTTTATCGCCCTAAGTGCGATAAACCATTATCCTTCAATTCATCTCTCTGAATCCGGCTTACATGTAAGGAACACTCTTTTTTTCTCGGCAGATCAATCTGAAATAAGACGTTAATTGTTGCAACATTTCACACAACGAATCTTGAAAAAGAAATCGACACCATAATTAATATTGCAAGAAAAAAAATGATTAAAAAACGGATGTCGCACGCGGAATGAAAAATTGTTTTTTAAGTAATGCCACTGTTGTCACCTTTAATCATTTTAATGATAAGTCACTTTGCACGCTGAAGATGACAGTATTTTGCATTTGATATCAGACTTTGATAAGATTGGGGTGTGCGTGTACAAAAGGGGCGGTGTTTTTCACTCCCCGATGATGGATTCGTTATGAACCCAAGCTGGACAGTGCGTCATGAAAAATAACACCAAAACGATAAATGAGACGTTTATGAAAAACTTGTAATATATGCAGTATCAAGATAATTGAATGACAAAGTTTTTTCCTCTCAGTACTTCTGAATGTAGACATCAAAAGTATTCTACATCGAAATATGTCATTGAAAACCAAAAAATTAAATTAACTCTACTTTGATTCAAAATACAAAATTGTATACATATTGTATTTTGTACACTATAAAAAGCAGCTCGAAAATATTTGTCTATCACCCAAGCTGACACTATAACAGTGCGAATTCGTTACTGCTGAAAAAGTTTGCAACTTATTCGGACATGAGTTGCACGAAATGAAACAGAAAGGTTGAAAACTAAAATTCCATTTCGCGAAGGGCTCGATCACGAATTCCATTTAAAAATGCCGAAGCAGAAAGTAGCATGACGAAGAGCAGAGTCGTCTGCAGTACAAAAAATGCGAGCGTAACACACACACACACGTTTATAAACGAGGGGTATAAACAGGGAGGGAGCATGTGTATGTTGTGCATGCTCAGACACTGGGGACTGCAAGTGGATATAGACAAACACACACATGTGCAGTGTGTGTATGTGAAGGGGAGCCCCGAAGGGCGTTCCTAGAGGCGGTCGCCATCCCCACCTGGTTAGAAGAAGTGCATCCCGCGGTGGGGACAGCACTCTCTGTGTCAACATAAGTCTTTCTCCCTCGTGAATTAGTGTCTGCACAAAAATTCAGGTCAAATGTTACACTCTATAAATAAATGCCACCTTTGAGAGCTACTTTTCTCACTACAAACGTGATGAGAGTTATCTTCTTTGCATCTTTAAAGCACACCTTTATTTATTAATTTAACAAGTTAATATTTAAAAGCAGTTCTTAAGTGTAAAATCAAAATAATGTTTAAATACATGTAGCTTTTTTCCTTTGATCTCAATTTTGTGTTTTCCATTCAAGAACTTGAAGTTGTTTATTTAACAGGATTAATTTTGGATTATCATAGAGAAAACGTGAGGGTGACATTGTAAATTGATTATGCAAATGAAACACTTGCACGTGATAAACGTTTTCAATTTAGATGAAACGGAGTTAATTGGGCCTGTTGAAAGTGACATTAAGTTGGCATTCAGTGGAAGACAGGACGCGAGATGAGAAACTTTTAAAGTTCACATTTGTTCGACTTCAGAGGCGTTAGATTTTACTTGTGATAAAACAATGCACATTCAACATGTGTGCGGCATTGTTCTAATAGTGGAACACACCGCGATAAGAGAGAGACAAATACCTCTCTCGATGCTCCGTGAATTCTTGAGGCTGGCACGAGAATTCGTGGAATTCGATGACGAGAAGACAAGCCAAGACTTTCTGCTCAGAGCGTTCAACTTTTGTCCGGAAAAGTTGCCTTTGTAAATTATTGAAACAATTTTTTTGCTGACATTTTTTAAGATACTTGGTAAATAACAAAAAACAGGTTATCGAAAATAATTGGAGCTAATATGTCTGTCTCTCATTGTTCATTACTCATTTGTCAATGTTCGCACGGAAAAGCCGGCAGCTTTTGATAAGAGCAGTGCAGAACATGGCGGCGTAATGTTGGCGCTGAGTAAATATTAATTAACCTGTTTCTGTGTTCATTTAGTTCGGCGGCTGTGGCGCGCGCGCGCGCGCTTTTACATCCGGCGCGAGCTTCGTTGCGGTGTTAACGCAAATAAACACATTTCACAAAGTCTAGTCACACCTTCCTGTTTTCGGCGCTGCGCTTGTCCGTTGAATAATTGAGTATGCGAAACAGTTTGCAGTACAACAGTCAAAGCTGAGCCGATGATAGCTTTCGTTTTCCGGGCACGCGCGACGAGATACCATTTCATTTTGTCACACGATTCAATTTGCTTCTAAAATCATCGAATTTAATGTGTTGCGAATAATTGTTATGTCTTTTCTGAAAATAAATTCCAAAATTAAATCATTTCATTAAACTGAATTTTATTATTGAATAAAATGAAAAATGACTTTGTTAAGTTAACACTCTAGTATTTTTTAAATCAAATTCAAAAAATTGTTTAATACAATTTAAACTAGTGTAGTATACATGTAAAAAAATTGCTTTTTGGTAAATAGTTAAAAACTTTTGTTCGGTAAACTTTGTAGGAAAGTCGTGATCTTTGATGTCCGTTGACAAATAAGGCAGAAAGAAAAAGCAGCAAGAAAGACATCGTCAGAAGAAAAAAAAGTGAAAAAAAGAACGACAGCAGTGGCAACCCTGAGACGTTCACCACCGAAGCGTGAGGCCGACAAGTTCGCGGCTCCTCTTCGGCGCTTGTTCGAGTTAAGCTAACGCGACGTGTAGAAACCGCGACATGTCTTTTAGCCGCTCGCACCATTTTTTCTTACATAAGCGAAACACGTGAAATAATAATGAGCGCCACAAAACGACACGTACGTGCGCCATACCTTTTTCTCACCTGGAAACTTGAGCCTATTCAAAATGTATACATTAAAGTTTCCTTTTCAATTAACCCATTAACACTGAGACTTTTAACTCTATAATTAAAACTCCTTTATCTTTCAATGTTATAGTCTACATACAAAATGTTATCTAAAAGATAAAAAAAAGTTTTCATTTCAAACAATTTTTTGCTTCTTGTTTGCTTTGAGAAGTAATTATATATAATAATTTGGGAGACCAATTAAGGCGAGATGAAAACAGTTGGTCAGCTGCTAAAATTTGGAAAGAAATAAGATGTCTATATTCGTGGTAATTGACGGAAGGCGACGGTTCGTTAGCTGACCACCGTGGGGCAAGTACGCCTTTTCCCATCTGCCGTCTATTTTGGAGAAGATTGTGTCGCTGGGAATCTGACCGTTAATGACCAAATTTTATTGTTACCGTTCAAGGAATCATCAGCGCGTCTCTGGTTAGCGCTCGGCTTTTTGCCGATTCGGTATCAGCGTGAAAATTGGCTGCATCCTGCAAACGAGTCGCTCGACAGGATGCCAGCTCGTTTATTGCATTGTTTACACGCTCATTTTTGCTAAAAGCTTTATTACCAGTTTCAAAAACCACACGCTTTGAAAATTTCGCAGAATCTTATTTCTATATAGAGAAGCCATTTTATTAACAAAAATTGGTGACAATTTGATACACTAGTTTTATCCAATTTGATTGATTTAATAAATCAAACTTTGAACTATGTGTTTTAATCAATTTAGCAGTGTTTTTAAACGCAGTTTACCGCTATGAATAATTTTATTGATATTTTGCTGTTTTATCGACCTTTTTGGAGGATTATGGATTCAATGTGGAATGTGTCTATATATACAACATTTGTATAATTGTGACAAACTAGAGAAACTCAGCTCAGTTTATGAACTCTATTCAAACGAGAATAATCGATCCAACACGACACCTGTTATCTCGTGGCAATTATTCAAGCGAAAGTTAAACATTAAAGTATCACTTTGCAAAGTTCATACAAATGTATAGGCAGCAGCAAATTATCAAACAAATTTGCTTCTAAAAGTTGATTTCAGTAAAATTGAATTTCTGTAGAAAAACGTTAAAATTATTATTACAACTTGACAAACAGCTTTGAAACAGAAATTGTAGTTTTGTGAGCGCGTGTGTGTTATAGTTATTATATGTTTCACGTTGCATCCGCGTCGATGATTAGCAGCTCTAGCCGGCGGTGGCAGGTCCAACCTACTTAAAAGTCTCAAGGAATGAGGCTTCATTCATAACAGACAGAAGCCCTCGGGCGCACAGGCCAGCTTCGTGGCGCCAGCGGTGGCCATCAGTTTCACGGATAATCGTCGTTCAATTTCGCATTTTGACGCGGGACGCACCGTGAAGGGGCCCCTAACCACTTTACACACATGCTCCGAAACGAATCGACAACTTCTCGCTTTTTACAAACTTTTTAACACACTTTAATGAGCTGAGAAATGAAGCTAACTGAAGAAAAAAAACATTATCCAATCTAAAAGAAGCTAGAAAAACATTCGACTGGCTTTAACTTTGAAATTTGTTACTGTTTCAGGGAATTGCAAATTTTTCGACAACCATTATTTGTCGAAATGAAAGATAGCTACAAAGTTTCGAGCTGCAACTTGTGAGGCTTCAACAAGTTGCAAAACTTTATGTGAACTAGAAATTAACTTGGCATTCTTGTTTCTAAAAGTTTAAAACGTGCTATTTACACGGAGAAAAGTAATTAGCTGACTTTCCTACCAGGTTCAATGTTAACTAAATAATCATCATTTCATTCATTTTAAAGGTCAGAAAGGGTCTGTTTTGTACTTGTGTTTATAAAACACAGCTGCAAAAGGCATGCTGCGCTTTTTCTGCCAATAAAATGTCTAAATTACATTTTCTTCTTGGGCATGACAAGTTAAAATTGAGCTCGAGGAACAATGAGCCTGGAATTTGTATAATAACATAAGATTGGACTCGCGGAACTGTTTACGTCACTGCAAAATACGGCAGCAAATTGGTCGTTTCTTTTCTCTCTTCGTGTGAGTCCACACGTTTTTCCAAACTGCCCAAGTGATATACATCTTTTTAACATCAGTCGGTTATTATCGCGGCCCGGCAATTTGTTTTATTGAGAATTAATATAAGCACAGGGGCTTATATTCATTTTAATAAGCATGAGCTGCAATTTCATCGTCAGCCTGCTGGCCTCAGAGAAGTACGCCTCTCGTGACCAATCGCTCCTCGTCATTGGCGGCAATCGGTATCCCACGGTAGACCAACTCTCAATTAGCCGGCCAGTGCGCATTTTCTTTTTCCAACGCAGCTAAACACCGCCTGTGTGCTTGAAAACCGTCCGCAAGATTCCACCGCGAAAGATAAATACCGATACACTTCGGTACATGATCTGTATTTCCAAGTAGAAAGTCCTTTTGTTCAGCCGATATTTACTTACGTAGAGAGACATCGAAACCGTTTTAAGACCATTAAAATTTTTTACATTGTTTAATTATTTTCTAACTGTAGTATGCATTTTTTTGGCATCGAAGCAGCAAGTGTGAAAACGATCCTACAAAATGTCTGTGCCGGTTTTTTTTTTCTTCTTTTTTTTCCTTGTTCGTCTAGTAGAGTTATCAAGCCCGAACATGCGAACCGCTTACATTTTTATACACCACCAGGAGAGTGTTTGTATATATATGGTGCCCCACGGGGCATAGCTTTCGACTAGCCACTTTCGAGCAGTCGCGTGCAACGTACAAGTAACCGCACTATCTCAGTTATTATGGTCGGTCGTATTAGCATAACGATTCGTGCGTTACCCAACTTACCTCTAACACGTCTGTATACATATATACATATATATATATATATATTTGTATACAAGTGTGGATCCTCGAGATGGGTGGTATATTAGCAGTTTTCGTGAGAAAAGTGTACTGCTCCAGAGATCCCGAGAGAGAAAATTTCTTTTCCATTTCTTTCTCAGCTGCTATTATGACATGAAATATTATCGTTGCTGTTTTCTTCAATCTTATCAACCTCGGTGCATGTGAGATATTGTAAAAATTAACTTTATTGATGAGCAGTCAAGTTGCGGTAGTCACTGGACCTAGTGCAGAACGACGCGATACGAAACGACACCGACAAAACGCTTTATCGGACGGGCCGGCGCGATGAAAGGCAGCTACTTATCCGCAGGATATCCCGCTCTTTATCTGCGGGCTAAAGGATTCTCGTGTTTCCACTGAGGCGCATTTTATTTATGTGCTCTGTTTGCCCGGCTACCGCGATTAAGAAAGAGCCTCTCGGTTAATTTCCTTTTCTTCGATTGATTATCATTAATCTGCTTACAAATTTGTTTAAGCATAAGACAAATCATGTTAATTTCAAGCAGCTCCGTCTTCCTTTTTTCTTCTTCTTTTTTTGTTAACCCCCTGCAGCTGCTTTAAAACAAAGGCCTCATCTAAATCACAAATCTTTCACCTCCATCAGACCAGTGCACGGTCTGAGGATCACGTACGTGTGTTGGTGCCGGGACCCCCCGTGATATGGCGCCAGGGTGCTCCGCCTTCCGAAAGCAGACTGGGTGATGTCCTGAGGATTTCAACATCGACGTCTCGGCGCCGAATGTATTTTCCTGAATGTATATTATTCTTTATTGCAGTGATATATTCATATCGACCGGCTCTTTTGTAATTACCTGAAGAAAAAGGAGAGGAGGGGGGAGACTCGTAATTTGGACGAGCCAACGGCAGGTGACGCTGCGAATCGTGTACCATTAGACCCTCCAAATTATGGTCTGCCCTCGAGAAAGAGAAATTGAAATTGATTTCCTCAGTAATTATGTAACCAAGAAAGAGAGAGAGAGAGAGAGAGAGAGAGAGAGAGAGAGAGATATGAAAACAAGTGGTTGCTGAAATGAGGATTGATCATAAGTAGACGGTTTTAATTGGACGGATGTTAGATAACCACCTGCTATCTCCCTGGTTTTCATAACCAATGATGATCGCTGTTAATCCTAATAATGATGAGCATCTGTAACAGGATTATCTTCAATAATGACAAATTTTGTTATAAATTGTTAAAAAAAAGAAGCAAGACGAAGTCGCAAGGTCTTAAGAATGAATCTTGTTTCCATTCATCCGACCATTCATGGTTCAAAGTTGCAGCTCCGGCCAAAGACCGCAACTCATACAGGATCCTCTCAAGAGTGGTAGCTGAAATTGATGCTGACCCTAATTCTTTTGATCCAGTTGGCAGGAAAAACGGCGCGCATCTCTTTATGGGAATTTAAAGCGCGTAAAATCTGCGGCCCATTAATACACACTGCAGGCCCATCCGTGCAGGAGAAACAAGGGGGAAATATCTTTGTTTCGTGTGCGAGCTCGGGGTGGCCCATGGCCGTCGGCGAAGGAGGGCGTTCGTGGTGGCCGGCGGGGGGACTCGCGGGGCCAGATGAGGGGTTTCGCAGGTTAAACAAACATGCGATTACCACTGCCTACAGCTGGCTACATTATATCTACTTAAGCCGAGGTATAGTCGCTTCTCACTCTCACCCACAGCTCTCTGTCCTCTTTCATCCTCGTCGAGGCTCGATGAACGCTTATGCGTTATGGCTCGCCATTATCCCGCTGCTTATAATGGAAACGAGGAGAGAGGGGGGAACACGAGGAAGAAGGAGCACACAAATTACGAGAGTAAAAAAGGAACGAAAAAAGGTGCAACCAGGGCCGAACAGTTTTATGTCTTTTTGAGGCGCCTTGAGTACGCGATGCAATTCGCGGACCACCCAGAGATGCCAATTTCTTTTTATGGTGAAATTTTTGAAATTTATGAAGTTATACTTTGTAATAATAAATGATTTGAAAATAATGAGTTGAGAATAAGTTGATGTGGCATAATCGAGTGCAGGGTCGGCCATATTGAAAAATGAATTGAAATGATAAAATATATAAGAGCTGAGGGATGTTTAATGGGTCCGCTGCGTCGAGACAGCTTCCTGCTTAACGCCGAGCCACTCGCTGCGTCCGCTCGTTGCCTGGCCTTAGCCAATTCATTCGCTCGATCAATCCACCAATCATAATTTCTATCAGAGCCACCTCCGGGTGACGATACCAACAATCACGGGAAGCCGAACGGCCGGACGCCTTTTGTCTACGAGCGCACACATTTATCCAATTTTATCCGATCTTTCTTGTTAATCTTCATTTGTTCATTTGCATTTCGTCAATTTAACTCCCCCTGATGCAGGACAGATTCAATTAGCTGTACGAACTCTTCTTCTTTTTTTTTGCAGGCCAATTAGAAATTAAAAGTGTCAAATTTGATGCTTGTACATATGGAGTTTGTATAGCTGAAAATTTAATAGACAAAAAACATGGAATTAATTTTGTTTTGATTTCACAATTGAAGTTAAAAAAATTGCTCCAAACGTATTGATCGCAAAAATTCAATTTTCAAAGTAAATTCAACATCGATCAGAGAGCATCCAATCACGCGAATAATTTTTTGATTAAAGAACTGAATCTCTATTTTCTCGGCACCTTTTGTGAAAATAAGTACACAATTTCGAGGAAAAAGTCGCGTGAATGTGAACACTTTGCGTGACGCGCGAGCGAAAGCGCGGTTGCGCGCGCGTGAAAGCTTCTCTCGTCGGTGTTTTTTTTGTTTGTTTTTTTTTTCGTATCAAGACATGGCGCACATTTTACTATGTCTATAAACTCATATATGTTTTTATGTTTTGTATATAAAACGTAACTATGGCTTTATCAATTTTTTTTTCCTATAGTAAAATCTTTCATCAAAAAAATTTAATAACTTTTTATTAAACTTTTCTTATCATTTAAAGATATAATCAAATAAATTTTAAATTACAAATAATAATGTTCAACTAAATTCTGAGTAAAATAATTTTGTTTAAACGACAACCGCAAGGGTGCAAATAAATGTCCCTCAACTAGAATCAAATTAGCGCAAATTCTTTTCTCAACTTAAAGAAAAAAACAACTTCATTTCTAATACGTCATGGATGACGAAACCCAACGAAAAGAAGAACGACGCGAAAAAGCAAAACGAAAAACGTTAAAAAGTGTATATAGTACGGAAAAAGGAAGCCAGAATACAAGAAAGCGGGACATTTTACGTGCTTTGAATGCGCAGTTCGTTTTCTTGACTTTTGCCGTCAGCCTTTAAATACCGCATTGCCCCACGTTATTTGCAAGTAAAAATAATAATCAAGTAAAACGCCAGGCTACGTGTCTAATTAGTGCGGTTTTCTTCGGCTTACCCACTTGCTCGTCTCAGGCGACGTTCATTTTTCTTTTCGCGCGTTCCTTTCTTCGGCCTGTTCGCTATAATTTTTTTTTTTAAATATTTTTTTTGTCCTGCTCCTTTTTGAGAACCTTTTTCCCTCGTCGTCGCGCACACGCATCTCAAGACGCGCGCGGCGCCTTTGAACAAATTGAAAACAGCCCGCCGAGTTCGGCTAATTACCAAAACATAATGAGGCCCCTTTAGCGACCCGGCGCTCTGCGAGAAAACGCCGTGTGCATTTCCGCGTATCTGGCGCCACCGGTTATACAAAATACACGGAATCGCGGCTTTCCGGCTTTTGAATTCTTGCCTCTCTTTGAGAGCTTTTTTTGTTTCTTTCACAGAAGATAAATCAACTTCAATCGATTGTAATCTTAATCAGAATTCCAAAGTAGGGAAAAAAATTTGCGGTAAAATAGAATTTACATTATTTAAAAATATTATCTTTTTTTTACATCTACGTTAAAGTCTTTTTTTAGAACAAAAATATATTTATTAGTTTGCTCGCTAATGAAAGAAGCAAGAAATACATTTTATATAATAACGTCGTCACTACTCGCACACTTTAATGCGTTACCACAATCAGATATAGTTAGATAAAAATATGTGAAATTTAAATATCCGAAACCCAACCGATTAAACCAGTTTTATCACTAGACTTGTAATAAACAAAAATAATAAGTTATTTTAAGAATGCTAGTAAATAACTGTACTCTCACAAAAATAACTGCAGCAAGGCTTGTAATATTATAAATTGCTTTACGTTCTGATGAAAAATTTAGGCATATAATAAATGACTTTTTTATCTTCAAATTTAAATCTTTTTGTTAGCATTATTAATTACAGAAAACATAAAATTAACTTAATTATTAAAGTCTTGAACATATTGCAGTTAGTACAATTAATATAAATAAGAACAAAATAATTAGGATTAAGTGAGTTTTTTTTTCTCTCTCTCTCTCTCTTTTACGTAAAAAAAGTGCAGGTGTAAAAATATTTATAATGAAAGTATAAAATGACTTGTGAGTACTTTCGCCGATTTGTGTGAGCGTGTATTTGCCTTCTCGTATGGGGACTAGAGTCGTCTCACAGTGACATCGTGAAACTTCAGAGCTGCCGCCACGCAAACTTCGCTAATGGACACGCATATGAAGAAAAGGTCGCTATTTGTTATTTGAATGTTTTAGGGCGTAGGTGGTCGTCGTCGTCAAATAAACAATTCAAACAATTGCCGATGCAATGGGCTGCCGCATCTACTTGAATCTGTTTCACCTCGATTCACTTGTGCATACCGTGGTTTCCAGGTAGACATTTTGTGGTAGTTTTCTAATGGTAAAGGGACGAACTCACATGTCAGATTGCTAGGCGTAAAATACGCCCAGGCCAACTTGTGAGTTATTTTCGTACAAATTACGAGTACAGCGTTTACAACTTACTCACTAGGAATTTATTTTATTTAACAAGATTTTTGTGTTTAAATAGTTTATTTTATTCACATTTATTTGATGTAAATATTATGTTTATTGAAATGTTCAGGTTTTATTTCTTTATCAGTTTTTTTATTTAAGTTATTCGTGAATAATTTGTGAACATAAAAAAATCATCACTGGTGCAGGATATGAAATATGAAAATCATCAATTCACGAAGAATAGAGGTCGCTTATTTTTGGTTGGTGCATATGTGGCATACGGGTTACCTAAATGTCCCCAATTAAAATAATTAAAACATAATTTTTTCAGAAGGTAACAAAATTCATCATATCACACACACACACACATTTAATTGCATGTTACGTTAAGATATTTTTATTTATATGTACAATTTATGTATTTCCTTGTAAGTTTAGTTCCAAATTAATGATATTCCACGACGAGCACATTATTAGTTAACATTTTAACCTTAGTCAACAAGACATCGCTTGGCAAACACAACTCATCATCACATATTTGCGTGTAAAATCGTCTAAGAATAGAAGCTAAATTAAATTGTTGACTTTTCCGTGCGGCTCCTTTTTCAATCTGACTTTTGTTGACGATTTTTAAATACAATTGTTTATAGAAACAGCATGTATTCATAGAACCCAAGAAAAAATCAAGTAAAGTTTTTTTGTTTTTGAAAAATAAATTTTACTTCAGATATAAAGAAAAAGCAAAGAAAATTGTTTGTTTGAGAAAATACATTTTATTTAAGATATAAAGAAACAAGTCAAATAAATTTTTCGTTCTTTCAAAAATAAATTATACTTAAGACTAAACAACAGCTACCGCGTTTCAACATTAACTTCTAACACTTTTACAATGACCTTTCGCCGGCTTATCGTGAATCGGCGCGTTTATCGTCGGAAGAAGAAACCGTCTCGATAAATAGGTAACGAACTGTGACAATAAAGCACATTAATGCGATAAGTCTGGTTGACAAAAAAAAGGCCGCGGCATGAATGGTTCTTTTCACACGAAGTCAAAGTCGTCGATTTGCGTCCGCGTTATCAACGCGGTCTTAATCTTTGACTCCGGATAACCCCGTGACTTTTCACTGTCACAATCTGTCTTAGATTCTTACTACTGTCATATATATCATTTTTTAAAATCATAATCTCTCGCGAGTAATAATAATAAATTCAATATAAAACTTCTTACGTAAAAGTTACAACATTTTACTGAAGTAATCAAAAAATTTTGTTTCATCTATTAATAAACAGATTTGTATTAATGAAAAGATTTGTAAAATTGGACTAAATAAAAAATCAGTCTTTTCTATCAGGGGTCGAAAGAAATGGTTCTTTCAGGCAGAGAACAATACAAGGAATGCGTGGGGTGTTTTTGATTTAGTCGGAGTTTTCTCTTACGAAGGGTGATTTCCTTTCGCGACGAGGCTTTTTTTAGGTTTGACCCATGTCGGCGAAATTGCAGATCCGAGTCCGCTCGGGCGGAACAAATCCTCGAGTGTCACCGCAATACCAATGAAACGGACGACGCGAATTAGAATCATTGATTTCAATCAGCGCCATTGTCGGTCACTTCGACAGCACTGGCATAACAAACGACTTGAATTTGTCGCGACATTTCTTTTCAACACCTTTTTACATCAACTTTTCTTATTTAAAGAGAATTGAAGTGTCATAAATTTGGCAATATTCAAAATACACAAAAATACATCTAAATTATTTGTTCCGGTATTTAAGGAACACAGAGGACCCTTTTTCTGAAACATTCCGAATCAATTTGTACACAAATCTCACGAGTCCTTATGCTATTTTTTACCTTTTGAAGCATATTTTGTCGAGATATCGACTGAGTACGCCTCAAAGCGTTTTCACGAGAGGGCCTTTTTATATGACCTACTCTCCGAGTGATCGACTGATTTCCGTCCAACATTACTTCCTCAAGAAAAATTGAAGGATATCAACAAAAAGAATTCATATTTGCATAGCAAAAGGCCGGGTTAACGCACGTTCAAAATTATTTTTATTCAAAGACACTCGGTAAATGGAAAAAAAGGAAAAACTTTGAGAATAAATATATACAAGTGCAAAACAGGAGCAGACAAGCAAACAAAAAGCCATCGAATGTCAAAGAGGAAACTTTATTTCGGTGTAAGTTCAATTTTTGAAATATATATATATATAATAGAAAAGCGCCTAAAATTCTGCAGCTCCCGTAAAACCTCCTGCGAGGCACTTTTCGCAGTGGAAATACACTTGAGTCACGCTCACTCGATTCACGGAGGAGTCTCGAATTTTTCATACGCGAGGCTTTTCCGAGAGGCTCTGCTATATATATATAAATTAGTTCGCGTTGCGCTCTGACCAGTGATTTTATCATCGCACGAAATGCCACTTTAATGTCATTTTACCGTAAATCCCAGAGCCTTTCAGTGTTGAAAAATTTGCAGTCATTATTTATATATTTTAAATCAACTTTAAATGTAACTACTTTAAAAATATTTATTACATTTAGTGAAAAAATGAAAAATGAATGTTATTGTATGTTGTATTATAATATATATGTTATTTGTATTATAATATTGCAAAATAAAATGTCATCCTCAAAAGTTGAAAAGTATAATCAAGTTAAAAAGTACATAAAACGTACAATTTTGTAGTTGAAATTAAATCTGAGTTTCTTAAATGTTTTTTCTACTGAAAATGTTAAAACGACAAATCGTCTTGTTCAACGACGTTGTTCAGCTCTTGCGACAGGAAATGCCAAAAATTGAACAACCCCGGGACCGCAAAAAAACGTGATAGAAAGTAGATGTACGATGGGGAATAATGGACGCGGACGGTTTCACTCCGCCTTCGACAATGGATGGACTGTACGTGATGTGGGCTCGGAGGATTCAGCCCTCCTGTGTGCCCTTCAGCTCTTCGAAAGAGCCGAGAAAAATCCACCCCTCGGCGAGACGGTCGATATTAGGATGAAACGCGACCGGCCTTGCTTCCGCAGCGCCCTCTTGCTTTTGCCACGCCATCCACACAACCTCGCCAATTCTTTCTCACACCCCAAACTTTGCCAAGATGGCGCCACTTACAAGGCTCTACCAGCCCTACAAAATTCGCAATTCGTTTGCAACTACCCTGACAACAATTTTTGTCAACTACCTTAATAAAATGTTTTTTCCATCTAACCTAACTGAAAATTAATTAAAAAGTTAAAATACACTGCAAAAAAGAAAGAAAGGGGGAAATGTTGCAATAAATGTCGTTGCAGTGAGTAAATTAGCGATAAAAGCGAGAGCATTTGAAGACGCGGATCATAAAATGATGGCAGACAGGAGTTTTTAATGCCGGAGTCGTTAACGCGGAATAGGATGAACGCCGGCGTCTGAGGCCGATATGGCGTGTAGTACGTGAGCTCTGGCCGATCGCTCGTAAAGCACCTCGGGCTCGTGATTCGAAGTAGGTGGGCCCCAGGTAGCCGGACAGATAACACCCTGAGATTACTCCGGACAGAGTCATTAGCTGCGTCGGCTTCTGTGTGCCGACGCGACCACTTGCCTCTCTTCCTTTTTCCTCTCCCTTTATCAGTATGCTCAATTCACGCGGCACGATTTCTATCCGAGGCATTTTTCTCTGAGCCCCCCGAAAGAAGCCAGACTCGTCACGCATTTTTCGGGACACACAAATTTATCGTTTTATTATACGAAAAAGTGCTAATGAGTCAATTCCCAGATCTGAATTACAAATTTCCCGACCAACATTTTCTTAAGTGTACCTGTTTCTTGTTTTCAAGAAATTCTTTCTAAAATTAATTTTTTAATTATACTTTTGTACGTAAGAAAATGTTCTTGCATGTTCTTGAGTATATTTTGTTTGTTTGTTGGATTTCCAACAAAAGTTAATTACTCTTTTGAATGTAAACAAGTCTTTTAAAGTATTTATATTTTCGTCATTTTAGCGAGAGGAAAATTATACTTATAGCGGTCTCACACAAGAACACAACTAATTGCCGCGAGACGTCGAGCGGGGGGGATCGATGGCGGAGGCATTCGGCTTTGATAGGCTAATGACAAACGCCTAGATTAACGCTATCGCCCTGACCGCTAATTATTCCTCTTTGTAGCTCGCCGACTCGTCGCGTAATGGCACGCAGATTATTCATTTATTGTGTTCATTTTGCAGAACCAAATTTTCAGTATTATATATACATCAAATTGTATTCTCATAAAAAAAAAAACCCACTTTCTCCTTGATTTTGATATATCACTTTTCTGATAATATAAGTTATTCGTTTCACTTTTATTGAGAGTCATTTTTTTCTTTCCAACACATTAATAAATCACTCGTGTCGCTTCGACGTTTTCGTTAGCTATTTCAACTATTAAGAGCAAAGTTCCTTATAGACCGAGTGATGTAATTCACTGCATTTCATTGTGGGAATGAAATGTAATGCGGCTATCAAACGAACGGCAATTAATTCATGAAACTAATGCCGCACAATGCTCAAGCGTGTACAATTATTTTTACCATCCGCAAGCAGATATTCGCGTAATTCCTTTGCAAAGTCGGCATAACTTTGGCTTCATTCACAAAACTTAACGTCTTGTAAAATGTCCATCTTTTGCAAGATAATTTATACGAAAATTCGAATTATTCCAACACCTCAACCGGTTTATAATTAATACATTTTGCTGTCTGGTCTCATCAAAATTAGAATTCAAATCAAAAGTGACCATTTTTTCTCACCATGTTAAAGAACATATCATATCAATAAGACTTAAAACTTTTCTTTTTTTTGTGCATACCAAGCTGATAATTATATAACTTTTCTGGACCCATAAATCATCGCAAATTGTTTGTATTCTCAGAACAACTTTTTCTGAGAAGAAAAAGCTCATTTGAATTTCTCACAGAACAGTTTATCAATTTTTCTCCATAGTCCACAAACTTACTATCGCAGGCTTTTAATTTGTGCCGTTGTTTTTGCAAAAATTTGTTAATTGAAGACAACAAAAATTTGCTCATTAATGGACGAATCCTGTTATATCAAATTTATGACTGCAATTAATCAAGGCATTAAAAGTTAAGCCTGATAAACGTACAAAAAATGTGGCCGAAAAATGAAAGCGGCACGTGTGATAGAAGAGATTTAAAAATAATTATAGCAAAAAAAGAGGGAAATGTTGGTGCATTAAACGTGGGTGGTCATGTGCGCGGCTTTATCGATCATTCTCTGCGTACTTGCCGATAGTCATTGAATAAATTATGCTACCGTAATGGTGGTTAATCTTTCGTATACGAAAACGAGGCTGGCTCGCGAATCCGGTGATTGTCATGCTCGCGGTCATTACCGTCGTTGCGCCGCGCACGATGCCACCGAGCTCGTGTCTGCATAATTCGCGTAACTACGCTCGCGTTATCTTGGACGCCATTTTCCTTTGTTCTTTATATGCAGGGGCTCGGACACGGATCTCTGCACTTTTGCCTATTGTAGAGCAAAACCCGCCCTGAACACAAAATGTTTATGATAATCGTGCCTGCCGGAAAGTAATTCGGGGTTATCGGGGAATTCGATACTAATTGGAAATGAACAAATAATAAATAGTACATTTAGAAAAAAAATAATAAATAGTGGATTTAGAAAAGAACATAATAAATAGTAAATTTAGAAAAGAAAAGAAAAAGGCTGTACAATTTGCATATTTAATAACAAGAATATTTGAATAATTAAGTTTTGTACTAAACAAGTTTTTGCTGAATTGATTATTTTAAGATAAAATTGGCTACAAATGTTACTTTTGGTTTTTTTAACAAAAAAATTGCATTAACGGTGTATGCACTATTGCTTTTCTAATTATTTCTTAAAGTTACTCAGTTATACAAACCAAGAAATGAAAATTCTTAGGTAAAATATATATTTCAATTATCACTGTTCTGATATATTTACAGGATTGTTAACTTAACTTATCTATTCTTACACGAAGCCCAAGTTAATTTGGCATAAAAAATAATATACTACACACGTTATGGAAAATAGTAATTGAATATGATAGATCATAAAAATTATTTGAAATTCAATTTCAAAGCCACAACTTGGAAAGATAATATCGGCTAAAAAATGTGCTACTATATATAGATTATTATTGGAATTTCATTGGGATCTAAACTTACAATTTTGCATTAAAATTAACAGTTTGAAAAATAAGTTGAGCGTTTTTTAACTTTAACAACATAAAAGATGCATTTTATTTTACAATAATAAAATGTATATTTGAATATTAAATATAAAAGTAAAATTCTTTATAAAGTGAATGATTTATTTCGTTAGAAACGTTCCATGATAATTAGTAACTGTTAATTTAAAATTAATATTTTAAGAATTCTACCTTTTTTTCTTGAATCCGTTTTGTCGGATCGCCACAAGTATAAAATAGTCTGTCCCAATGTATGCTCCTTTCTTTTTTTACAGACGATACTAAACTCCATGCACAAGTACCAGCCGAGGTTTCATCTTGTCCGAGCGAATGACATCCTGAAACTTCCGTATTCTACGTTTAGGAGTTATGTCTTCAAAGAGACGGAGTTCATCGCTGTTACAGCATACCAAAACGAAAAGGTACATCGACATTTTTTATTATTCTTTTCTGCATCAAAAACATTCACATTTTATCACGAAAAAACATTCATAAAAATATACTTAGGTCATCAAGTTTTAATTGAATTAAAATATCAAATCATATAAATAAATCCCCAGTTACGGATTACTAAAATTGTACATGCTTCGATAAAACATTTTCATAAAATAGAATCAATTGAAGAAAAAAAAAATCATTTTTATATTAAGGTCTTCTGAATTCGACCCTGCACATTATGATTATCACACTATCTTGAATTCTCGCTTGAATTTACTGCCGCGTTAATTAATATCAACTCGTCTCGATAAACCTCCGTTTTTCGGAGAATCGTCGAGTTCTTGGTAGGCATTATTTCTGATGCCCGTGTGACTTCTCATAAAAGCTCAGCTTTGTGTCTAATTCTGCGTCCTCATCGTTTTATCGTGCAAATTTCTTCTTCTCTTTTTCTTGTCACGTCTTTTTAACGATCTTCAGTCAGCTAATTATCGTTTCGGTCCATGAAAATATCGCGCAGATCTTATCTGTCGTGGAATTGTGCACGTGACACCCGACGCGTCGTTCCAAATTGATCGTGCTATGATTTAGATAAACAAAACTTTTTAAACAACCAATTCTAATTCAACATTTTTTTATTATTTGACTTGAACTTTCTTTGTTTTCAGATAACGCAATTGAAAATAGACAACAATCCATTCGCAAAAGGATTCAGGGATACAGGCGCTGGAAAACGTGAAAAAAAGTGAGTATCGCTTTCAAAATTTTGTTCCCAATATTTCTAAATGTACCACATTTTCTATACTTCTGTTTACTGTTTTTTTGTCTGTATTTTAAATTTCTCTTAATTTCTTAAACTTTTTAAATGCATCAAATTTCCCGCCAATTTCATGTAACGCAAATTGTGATTCTAAACTGAACAAGGGTGAATTGCGGCTTTACACAGCGTATCAAATAAATCTTGATTTTAAATGATGACACGACGAAGCTGGACAGAGATATCATGACCCTCTAAAAGCCCGGGCTCATTTACACCCCCGGCCCAGGGACGAGGGCATCAGCGTCCCATTTGTATTCAATATTGCAGCTTTATGAGCTTATGTTAGATTCCCCTCGGGCCATTGTTGCTACCGCCAATGAAGCCCATTTCAATTTCATTGAGCGCGGGGTAAGAGCTCAAGTGGATTTTGATGATGTTACGTATGCATAGAATTCAGTCAACGGCGCCAACGCAGTTATCATTACCCATCATCCTTTTCATTATTAAGAAATCATCATCAATCACTAAAAGGGAACATTTCAAAAAAACAAAAAAAACAAAGCCAAAAAACTCAAGTCCGCATCTAAAAAAACCATAATTAACACCAGTTTAAAATTAATAATTTATTTAGTATAAATGCAACAAATATTCGGGAAATAGGAAAAAGAAGCTCATGCTCGGTACAAAGAAGCGAGTTAATCGGAAAAATATGCAAAGCAGACCACGTAGCCGGGCTAATTAGAATAAGGGTTAGGTTTTGGCTTATGGTTTTTGTTAAGGGTGGTTTGCCATGCGGCGGACAGACGCGCAGGGTGCGACAGAAGAAGAAGTTGGAACATAGCCAATCATTGGATTAGCATACTGATGCTCAGGGGCGGCGCCACCGTTAACGCCAGAGAGGGTAGAACTAACGCCACTTGGTGGCTTTCAATTTTATAACGACTACCAAGTTTTTCTTCTTCTTCTTACAGAAGAACGCAATTTATGGAAAATCGTCTGAACAAAAACGACTTTAACACAAGCGAGAACATTTTAAACCGGTTTGAGATATTTTCCAATTTTTTTCTACAAGAAAACATGTTGTTTTTCTTTCCTTCTCGTATGATCCGCTTTTCAAAGCCAAAGCAACAAATTGAAACACCATCTTCTGCGTACACAAACAGCCAAGCGTAAAGCCCTATTTGCCCGACACCAATAGTGTTTCGTGTGTCTAACACATTAGACAACCTCTAAGGTCGAAATTTTCGCAGAGAAAAAGGTGCTCTCTAATTTAAAATGCAGACTCAACCCCTGCAGAAGAGGGCTTTTTCTTTGAGCGAGCAGATCTGTCCGAAAAGTTTTTCGCTACAAAGCTGGCAATGATTATTATCTTTGCGACCTCTCAATTATTTTATCAGCATTGACCGTTTATTTCTTGCATATGTAGTATGTAAACGTGGACGCGGGACAGATCGGCTGAATAATGAAGCTCATTTGCCAGGATCAATATTCGATTCTCTAATGAATTTAGCGACAGACCTAGTTATGTGTGTTGGCGGAGTACTATTGATTTGGTATATGTTCACATGCATCCGAGTGCACGCGTGTTGGTGAACTGATCGCATTACACGGCATTAAGGATTGGTAAGCCTTTGCTAGTGTCTAAACTAACGCAGAGCTTTACACGACGACGACGACTTACACGAGGCTTACATTAGTCTGTGATGGTTCAGCATCGCGCTTGCGGGATTAGAGGGATGTTACGATATTCCGTGTAATGTTCGGCCCTAATGCGGGTTAATTTTGCAGAATTAGTAAGTTTTTAGAGACAAGATCCTTTATATTTTGTTACAATAATCGAGTGATAACAATTTATTATCTTTTTGTGTGTGTAATTTTGTTTTGCACTTGAACTTTTTATTGATCTCAAGGGAGGAATCATCACAACTTCAGTAGAACAACTAAAGTAAAATACGCTTGTAGTCTGCTTTTTTCTGTGGTAAAAAATTTGTTCCAATTTGTATTGTTTCTGCATAATGCTTGTTAGACATTATTTTTTACGAAATTTCCAAGTGCCTTTTTGGAAATAAGTTTATTCTAGTTATTTTTCTATTTATTTATTTATTTATTTATTTATTTATTTATTAATTTATTTATTTTTGTTTTTGTCAAAAAAGATTTGAAGAATTAAGGCGTTTACCGTTTTGCAATCAAATTCATTGCATTAACATCACATCTTGTTTCTGATTCCGTTTTCTGCGTGATTTATTCGTGTTTTGGGTCTTCACGCTGTCGTAATGATCATTCTTATGTGCGACGAGAACGCGATGGGCGACAATAATTCAAATAGCAGGAGCTTTGGGCAATAGCACCCATAATACGGCTACAGTTGTACTTGTTCGATTGCAAATGTTTTATGCTAATAAGATTAAAGTCATTTGTCGGCTTGTGATCAATTTCAAATTTGTTAATCCGCATTCAAATTAACCTTCGTTACTCACTATTGACATTATCAGAATGAAATTGCATATATACATTATGCCTTTTCAAAGAATAAAACGCTGTGACAAGCGTTCGAATGTTCAGTTAATTTGATTACGAGAATAATCACCAAATAATTTGCCTTGTAAGAAAGAAAAAAAGACATCTAAAGTGAAAATGAGAACATGAATTTCAAAAAAGAAACAATTCTGATGTAATCTGAAATGAAATTCATTAACTCGCAAAAATATACAAATTTACTTTAGCCAAAATCAGATTAATTTGCTAATCCTAATTGGAATCTCAGTGTTGCTATACAGAATATCAAATTCTAACTTACTAAATATATCAAAGTCAAAAATTTTCTGCTATTAAAATGCATGTTTCATTTTTATTTCTAATCATAAGAACCAAAATTTTTCATCCTTCAAAAACGAGTGTCTCACAAAATGGAAAAAAGTGTCTTGACAAAGAGATTAGCCGTCTATATTTAGTACACTTCTGTATTTGTGCAAGATTTTGTTCCATTTTTTAACCCTTTCGCTATTAAACATAGATAACATATATAATTATCGACTTTTTTATCTTAAAATGAAGTAATAATTAATTTTTACTTTATATTTAAAAATAGACTTTGCACAATTCCTTTATATATTTTCATCCCCTAAAGTATAAAAAATGATGTAATAAAGTCAAAAAATACACAAATCGTGTGTACCATTTTTGCTATTATTTATACAAAGCAATTTCCGAATTTACATACAAAAGTCAACTTTTCAATCTAGAAAATAAAAAATAATTCGGTATTGAAAGCGTTAAGACACTTGCAGCGAAGATAATCTGCAATAAAAATGTAACGTTGCCCCATCCAAGCTTTCTTTTACAAAATATATTTCACTCTCACGGACCCCGAGCACCATTTGCTAACTCTGCGTCGTTGTTGCAGAAGACAGGCGCTGTTGACGGTTTCCGGTGGCGGTTCTAGACTAACCTCAAGTGGCCCGGCCTCGCCGGACAAGCGGACCAGCCGCTCGTCCAACTCCGGCAACGACATCATCGACGACGACGACAAGCTCCTGGACGTGGTGGGGCCGGATACGCCCCACCCGGCGCACCAACAGCGC
>JABFPM010000090.1:0-42033 GCA_022817325.1 Idris sp. 1 HC-2018
CAAGTCAAAATTAGTATTAATTAATGGACTCCGTCAAAACAAACAACTTTTAATGCCAATTATTTTTGATCTGGTAATTTTGGAAGACAATTGTATTTATTTAATTTAGATAATTCACTCATTGAAATCGTTGAATTATCTTAAATGTAAAATAGAGAATTAACTCTTTTTTTAAAATAAATGACATTTCTACAAACTGACAAACGAAATTTACAGAAATAAACAATAATGTGAATGCATCAGTTATCGACAGATTAAGGAATTTTCACATTGTTAAAAATCTGTATTATTGTGATAGCTCAGTCTTTAACTATATAAATATATTCAAATGATGCAGAATTTAATAAGAAATCGATATTGTATAATTAAAATATATTTAGAAAATATTAAATTATAAATTTAGCAATGTTTATAAATAAATAACTCAGGATTTAGTTATCGACAACAGCTTTGAAAATTGACATAATAATTATTTTTACACTGCAAAAACAAGTGTTTAATTTAAAATATTTTTGTAGTCACTTTTAAAACATTTTCAAGTGTTTACATTTTAACTTATCTTTTTAATATAGGAAACACTTAAAGTGTTTTAAATTAAACACTTGTTTTTGCAGTGTAAGGATATTTTATTATAAATTATATTGTTTTCAAAAATTTACATACTTTTAAGTTTAATTAGAAGTTAAATTTATTATTATAACTTCAAACTAAAAAATTTATACTGTTTTGTAAAAAACGAAGGTCTCCAACGATAGATCGGAAAATTGATTTGAAAAATATTTTCTTTACAGCTATATACAGATTTTTTCAATGCCAAATTTTATTTTTAGTACCATGTAAATTGTGTCGTTATTAACAATAATCGGTTATAACGAGCAAAATTTGATAGTCCCTTAAATAATAAAATACTGAAAAAAAATTATTTTACAACTTTCAGCTTTGTTAAATATTATTATGCTGAGTATTATTTATTCAAAAGTACTCATTTAGATGAATATTAAGTAATCTGTAAATTATAAATCTGTGGCGACAAGTCATAACCGGTTAAGTGACGAAAAATTAAAAAATTAATTAATCTGACAGAAATGTTTTTTTCAAGCTCCATTTTAATATAATATTGAAATATTTTGATTTAGTTCATTCTTATCTGCGTAAAAACATAAAAACCTAACCAGTTAACTGACAAGTACGCGCCATAACCAGTTAAGTAATGTAATTTGTCATCAATCATTTCAACATGTAAACGTAAGAATTTTTTCATATATTTAGAATGTATATAACGTATTTTATACGAAATTCTTATTACAATTAAATTTTTGAAGAAAAGAGTTTGCCAACTTTAAACGGTAATATCTCGAAATCATGTTTTTATCAGTTAAATATACTATATTTCTTTTTAATTAAATCGAATCCATATTTATTAAAATATTTAATTCTTTTCATTAAATATAAAAATTGTATTTTAATAACATTTATTTTGTAATTTAATTTTAATTTTCGTCCAACATTAAAATGTAAAACATTTTATAACAATTTGCAAATTACATAAGAATGTAAAAATAAAAACAAACTAAAGAATACAAGAGATATACAGTTATAGAAAATATTGCGAGTTGTCAAGGATTGTATAAAATCAAACATATTTTTCTTCATATTACAAATTTTAAGCTAGCATTATTTACATTACTAATTATTTTGAAAAAAATATTACTCTTTAAAAACTAAACTGTCATTTAATTCTTTATAGGCTTGTATATTTTTACATACGAACTTTTGTTATTTATCTTTATTATTTTAATAATAATATTTTCTATATATTATCATCGTCTCTTTTTACGAATTTAACTTTTTTTAGCATTAATTTATAACAAATTACGATTTTGAAATACCATAGTCGTAGGTTTTGTTAGAAAAGCAAAATACTCATGTCTCTAACATGTCAAACTTTTAATATTTTGGGTGTGTTATTTTCATCGCAAAGCTACATTTCTAAAACTTTTTAATGAGATGGGTTGACTGCAGATAATGTGTAATAGATAATATTTTGTCGATCGATTTAAACAGTAATAATTCTTTACTTAGTTTTTGTAAGATATACATATTTCATGCATCATGAGAGTAAACTTGTGGGAATGTTAACTTCTACAATAACTTTTTGTTCATTCCCACAGTGTATACAATACTGCCCACGTGAAAACTCGGTTCTTGTCTCACGAAAAATTAATAGTTAGCTTTAATGAAGCCACATTAATTCGTAATGATTTTATTTTACTTATTTTATAAATATAGTCATCACCTCAAAGGAATCAAGCTTTATTAATGTTTAAATAGACGTGTTATACATTTTTAAATTGGTTTTGCATTTCTACAATGCGTTGTAATTTTTAAATGTAATGAAGTTTATTTAAACTGAAGAAATGTATTTTTTTTATCCTCAAGTGTATCCTGTTTTGAATGTTCGATGTAACATTTTTTTTATTCAATCTGATTATCGAGTGGATAAAATAAAATAAGACATTAAATTCCTGTTTAAGTACGGATCAACATGAACTAATCCCGTTGGGTTTAATCTTCTTAGTTTGATTTAAGACATCACATTAATGTCATGTAATTAGATATATGTCTTTTACAGATAAAATAACATAAATAAACATTGATACAATTGGAAAATCTAAATTTATCTTTAGCTTAGAGAAATGTTACAATATATTATTCAAAAGTACTAACCATATTGAGAAATAATCATGAGATGTGAGTTCGATAAGACGAATTGATCAATATGCAGAATCTCCAAACTCTATTTGAGTAGAGTGCAAAATGCGAATTCATCAAGCTTCGAAAATTCTCCAGTGATGTATACAATATTTATTTGCCCAATTCCAATAAAGGTGAAAATTAAATCAAATTTGTTGGTAATTTCTAACATAATTATTTTAGCCGTTTTATTTAAAAGTAATTTTATTCAGAGTATCAACAATTATTTATCAGATAAAAAAAATATCTTTTGATTGAATTTTTACATTTTTTACTATCAAAACTAAGAAAATAAATTTTTGGTTTCTCAAAAACCATTACTATTATTTATTAAAAAAATTATATCGTGGTCTTTTATAATATTTCGATCGAATCATTGAGTGCTAATCAATACTTTGATATTCAATAGATCTACTTTAAAAACTCTTTTCAGAAATTTTTCTTCCAGTCAGTCACTCTTTCATTTAATAATCCATTTTTATTATTTTAGAAAACTTAGAGGTACTCGTTGATTGAAAAATGAATCACAATTTTTCATTTATAAGAGAAGAGCGTAAAACGTTGTACGTAACTCATTTTCTTAATTGAAATGCCAATATTTTTTATTACATTAAATTAACTAATCAAATATAAAATTGATAGAGAACTTGAAAAATTGTGTTTTGAAATTTACAAGTTGAAATAATTCAATTTGAGATAAAAAAGTGACTCAGTCAGAAAGTTATTCAATTCAAAATCATTGGTAGAAAAACATTTTGAACTGTATTTCAATTCTTTTTTAGGTAAATTAATTAATAAACATTTGTATATCTACCATGTATGGATAGATTTTATTTATTAACTTTATCAGGTTATATGTTTGAATATTAATCATTTAAATATTTTTGTCAATATTGTAAAAAGTTTTTTAATAGAAAATTAGTGAAAGTATAAATGATGTCAACATTTCAAATTTATTCATAAAACTAAGTAAGTATCATAACTTTGTACTCACTATTCAGGCATAGGTATAAAACATTTTGTACCACAAGTGCTGATATTCATCTTTGTTCCATTATTTTGCATTGGCATTGTATGCAAAAACTATTTAAATATAATTTTGTTCTTAATCAAAGTTTATAATAAAATATCAGTAAAATTAATTATTTGATTTAGGTTTGACATAATTTAATTGTTTTGTTTTAATGTAAGTCTAGTTGTGCAATGAAAGTTTTTAAATAATCTTTACTTAATTTGAATTGATATGAGCAATTCTACAGATAATTTTCCTTTAGCCGTAGAAAAATCGAAATTTTTTTGATTGAGAGGACATCTTTATGGGTAATTTTTTCTTGTTTTTGCGCTCTAAAATAGAAAAAAAATAGTATTACCCTCAGAAATTTGAGGAAGACACCATTAAATATGTTATCAAAAGCAATTTTATATACAAATTCATTGCAGCAATAAAAAAATCGAAATTGTGGAACTCGGGGCACACCTTCAAAACTATTTTTTCCTTGTTCTTTGACCTATCAAACGTACAAAAATTGAGCCTAATAAAAATTTAAAGTGTGACATCTTTAAAATTGCTAATTAAATAAATAAGTAAACAGCAAGAAAATGAGTAATTATCCATTATTTATTTCCAGAATGTAAAATTATTGTAAGCAATAATTAATTAAGTTTTAGAAAATTGGTTTCGCATAAAATTCACGTAAGCGATGACAAATTGGTTTTGATTCATTATACCCAGCAGCATTTCATTTCAATAAAATATTTGGCCATGTACAACAGTTACATTACTTTATGATGTAGTTAGACCAAGAACAAAAATATATCTTTTTTGATACAAAATGATTTGTAACATTTGCAACTGTCGGAGTTCATTATTTTATAATTAAAATCTGTCATTCACTATGATAATTTTTTTCCATCTATAGAGTTATTTTCTATTTCAAACAAATTGAAAAATAATTAATCTATTGTACTCTTTTTTAGAAATTATTTTAAATAATCTTCATTTAATATTCATGTTAAATGAGAAAGTTATTACAAAAAATAGTAAATTCAACAATGACTATTTAATTTTTTAATTTGTCATAATAAAAATGATTTATTTGAATTTCAAAATTTAATTTAATAAATGATTAAATAATAAACATTTTCATAATTCTACCTAATCACTTTATGTATAATCTTTTATTTCTCTAATATCAGCTTCGTATACAAATATGTTATCGAATACTATAGAAAATTACTGGCAAAATTTTCTGCAACGCTCAGTTATGTACGTTCATTATTTTACGTTATAAAGTTAAATTATGAAAATCGTTATTTTTCCCAAAAAGCATTATGATAAACTTCTACTTATTAATGTATAAGCGTGATACTGTAAAATTTGAGTTTATTCTCATTTCTCATTAAAAGAGTGTCTAGTTCACACTAAACTATTTATACAAAACTATTAAAACTACATGTTAAACTAAGTTTTTAAATTGCTAAAATGAGAATTTATACAATTTTTAAATGCAAATCAAATTTTAAATCTTGTTAATGAAAAGTTAACTTAATTTTACTGTTGTACTTTTGCTCAATAATTTAAATGTCATAAAACGCATTACCGTTTTGTGAGGCTAGTTTATGTATGATAATGCTATCAGCTAAATTTACTGCTCCTTCATTCACCTTTGTGTACACTTATTCGTTAACAGCGTTAGTTGTTAATGTAACATCAATTATTGTTAAAGGCTTTGTATTGAACTTATTTGATTTCGAAAGCATTGTAAAACTGTACAAAATAATTATAAGATCATGTTAGTTTTCTCAGTACAACGTAAATGAATATAAATTACACTGTCCAAAATATTTGTAATTTTAAAATATTCTTCATATGCAGTTATTAATCACTTTTAATAAGTTTATATAAAATTTAAGAAATTATTTCAAAAATTGACCATTATTTGTTCATTCTTTTTTTTTGTACTTGGCCAGAGACACTACCGTGTCTCCTGAAACATCTTATATTTAACTCTTAATTTGACTTTAAACTGTATGTTTAATTTAACATCTTTATGATCAAAATATTATACATATTATGTATATTTAAAACAAAAATTCAGCTGAAATATTTCAGCTTTTATCCCAATTTATTATTATTTTTTTATTTTTCTACTTCACTGTCTTTCTTTCAAGCATCTTCAATATTACAAAATACACAACTGAAGACTGTTAATTTGCTGTATTATACTTTTTGTGCTTCCAGAATGCAATCTTATCTGTCAATTATTGAACAAGGTTTCGTTTAACGAAATAGAAACTCTTAAGATATTTTATGTTGGATAAGTATTAAAGAATAAAATATGTATAAAATTGTAAAATTTTATTTTTTCTGATGAAATAAAAATGTTGTACCCTTAATAAAGCAAGAGAAAAATGAATAATTTCCAATGTCTTGTCAAACGTTTTAAAACGCCTCAACAAGTATTTTATCACTATTTTTCATCTTATCAGATCATTAATAACTAATGATTTTAAAATTTATTTATAAAAACAAATTTTATAATAAAATATTTATTAAGTACTTGTTTTTTTTGTAAATTATTGGTTGAATTTTTTGTTCAATTTATCCATTGTTTAGGGGACACGCAAGCAAGAAATGACGAAATTTCACGAAAAATTGAAAAAATATTTTATTGCATTTTTCGGTATCTTAATGTATCCTTTTTCATGCTGCCAAACTGTTTTTTGATTATCCGCTTAGAAACTACAAAAAAATTGCATTTGTTCAAGATGCTGTCGGAGAGCGATAATGACAACTCGAGCAATAGACTAATTTATCAATAACAAAACTTATAGAAGCAACAAAAATAATAGGCAAAAAAAGGCAAAAGCAAAAGGTGCAATGTATGATCCGGGAACAGCTGAATAATAATTATGTGTACAAATTGGATTAACTTAAGTAAAAAAGCAAATCAAATTAAACCTTAACTTTAACTTCCATTATCTCGACAACTTATTTTTCATGTTTTCTCATCTTAAAAATGTTCCCGGGAACCAAATTATTATCCGATTGACTATTTTTTTTAACTCATCATAATTGAATGGAGAATAAATTGTATAGCCAGAATTTTGATATATTCATTATTTTTTATAATTTGTTAAATTATAAACAAATGAAGTTAAAAAAAACGTAAAAAATGTAAGGCAGTGGTTATTTACACTAGCCGTGCGCACAGGTACTCATTAAACGTGAGGGTACATATGCTTGTTTCTTCTTCTTTCATTAGTCCGAGGAGTGCGCATACACATATGCTTCAATTATATAATAAAATGTTGCAGTATTTGCAATAAATTAATAGCGAATTATATAAACTAATCAAAGTTTAAGGCCAAGTTCTTGCAATTTCAAAAAATTAAAACAGATATGAATACAAAACATGAAAAAAATTATATGCATTACATTGTTCAAATTAGCAATTACTTTTTATTAAATTATAACAATAAAATATTATTAAACTATAAAAAAAGTTCGTCATTTCATTGAGCTCAATTGTAATTACTAAACATAATTTTCTGGAACGAGCTAGATTGTTATTACGGTCACTCTTCCACCTAGACTTAGGGAGGTAGCGAATTCGATTCTCGCAAAATTTGGAGTTTTTTTACTGAATACCATAACAAAACAAAGACAAAAACTGATAGCAGATCACTCTATCATGCAAAAATTTATATATGGCTACATTTTTGGTACTTACATGGCCCATTATGGAACATAAATGGCACATTTATGTATCCAGAAACATACATGGCTTTTTTATTGACACATTAATGCAGCATATATGACACATGAATTGATCCATTAATGCCACATAAATGTCCCATAAATGGACTTATATGTCAACATTTATGTGAAATAAATAATACATAAATGAACATTTATGACACATACATGTGGACGAAATATGGATAAATTAATTTCAGGTATTTCGTTTACATTCAGAATCCGAAATTGACTCATCCACTTTTCATTCACTTTAGACTGCTTTTACGAATGTGAACGGAAAACTTGAAATCCAGTCACCCACATTTCGTCCACTTTTTATCCACTTCTCGTCCACTTTTTGATCCGCTCTCATCCACTTCCTGTTCGAATAGCTATTTCCCGCACAGGCAAAAGTAGTTGGCTTTCATGAATACTTGACTGAAATTTCGAATAAATTTTCGTGCATATCAAAAGTAGCCCAAGTAAAAATTCACATATGGCTCACTTAATGGGCCCTTTTTGGATGACATTTATGTACTATTTATTTCACATAAATGTTGACATATAAGTCCATTTATGTGCCATATATGTGACATAAATGGCAATCAGTATCAACAAATACATTTATGGGACATTTATGTGGCATTAATGGATCAATTTATGTGTCATATATGCTGCATTAATGTATCAATAAAAAAGCCATATATGTTTCTGGATACATAAATGTGCCATGTAAGTACCAAATTTAGCCATATATAAATGTGTGCATGATTGAGTTTTCTGCTGTCATTAGTTATTAAGTAATTTTTGTGTTTGCTTTGTTATGATATCCAGTAAGATAAAGTTTATTTTAAGATAAACTAAAATTGCATGAAAAAAGCTTGTTTAAAAACAAATTGAGCATGTAACTCTTTTTCCCTATTTTTACGCGTAACTCATTTGTAACTCTTTAATACTCTTTCAAAGAGTTACGAGTGGCCAACCCCTTGAGAATTATAATTTTAAATAATTAAATAATAAGTATAATACATCCTTTTCCAAATTAGAAAAAAGTCATTTTAATTTTGAGGAATCCAAGATTATGTTCAAAAGTCGAATAGAATCGTAATATGTCACTTCAAACAACCATGAATCTGGATATCGATGGTTAGCTACTATGATGTTTTGAACAATCAGATTGGCAATCGATGCATTAGGGATAGATGACCTATTTGTGCACATTGTTCCGTTATACCATTATTTTAACGATTCTATGTTTCCACATGACCAAAAATATTCCTTTTTATCCCTTCCGCTTTCCAGTTATGATTTAAACGACATTTTCATTTGAAGCGCATTTACTTTGTCAAACAATATAAACAATATCTTTATATTATATTATTAATAAATTTTTTTGACTAATTTTAAAATTTACTCAATATCCAAGAAACTAATAAAATTGAGTGCTTTGTAGAAAAAAATGTTTTTTAAATCATTTTGTAACTCTTTCTCATTTTTTTAAATCTTTTTAACACTTACGTAGCTTGCAAATTTAACTATTTGGAACATAATTTCATCTGAAGATCTGACCAGTGCTCTTCATCTGTCACGTGAAATGTCTCAATTGACAAATAATAATGTGCATACTCTGATAACTGTCTAATTTTAATCTCGTCAAAGTTACCTAATAACAGTCGAAGTAATAATTAAGCTTAAAAGTCGCATTTTTGGGATTTGTTGTTATATTATTAAATTGTAAACAGCTTTTCAAGATATTACATGTCCTGGTTCAGAATTTTTCGCAATATAACGATATTTAAAATTTTGCAAGTAAGCTTAAGACAGAGATCTTGCTAGAATAAAAGGCTATTTTGAATTTACTTTAGAAAATTTGTTTATTGAATAGTTTGTGATTTAAATTCACTGTGTGAACAAAATTATAAAAATAGTAAAATACAATAAAATAAATTAAAATAGGATAACCTCATGACCAACGCGTATCCAAGAAATTGCTATTTTTAATAATTATTATTTAATTATTTAACTATCTATTATGTCGATTTTTCAATTAATAAATTATATAAAACCTTTTTCGTTTCATTGCCACCTGCACCATGTCAAGTTAATAATAACAACTCGATCGATTTGCAGTTTTTTTTTTCGTTTTAATTTATTTACTTATTTTTTACTATTATTATTGCTCAGAACTAATTTTTTTAATCTATTAAGCTATTTATTTAGATCGACTTTTTACTTTATATAAACTTTTAAGACTCAAATATAATAAAATTTGCAAAAAGAATATAAGAAATAAATTAAAATAAATATATAATTTTCTGTGTAAAATTCAGTTCTTATTAATTTAAACTTGTGCAAATTAATTACATGAAAGAAATTTCTAATTTAATAATAAATAAAATGATGTAGAATAAATAATTTTACTACAACAAATTATTAAGAACTTCAAACTACATGAATTTAATTAAATAATGTAATACTTCGAATTTGTTGTTTTAATTAATAAATAGATTCAAGTTTATCTTTTGATTATTAAAACAAATTTCACTGAGAAATAAATTTTTAAACTTAAGAAATTCTTAAATTTTACAAATTATGTGTAAAGATTGCAAGATGTATTGTAATGTTTACAATTTTTTCATAAATTTTATAATAAATTTGGACATTTTACAAACTCGGCTTCTCAATGCAAGTTTTAATATTTAATTTTAATATAAGTTGATGACATTTAATTTAAGTAATAGACAACTGAATTCTCATTTATAAATAAAATATTTTTTATACATACGTTTAAAAAACTTTACTCATCAAGAATAATTAAAACCTAAATATACGAAAAAAAACACAAAAAACAAATTAACAAAAGCTAAAACAAATTAAATTAAAAGTTTAAAAAACTTAAAAGCTAAATTAAAGTAATTGAAAGTAAGAAACAATCCCCTTTTATGTAATTTATTTCAACAGGAATTATTACTAATTGAATATTTTGATTCTGCTTTTCATGGATAAAAAAAAGTTCAATCGACAAGCTATTCATTTTGCAAATTAAAAGTCTATTGTTATAAGAAATTGAAACCACAGTTTTATTATCTTAAAAATCCTCTGAAGTCAAATCCTAATTATTAATTTTTCTGTAAAAGTTAATGCTATGTAAATTTATAGTAGAAATATTTAATATGAACTGAATTTATACTGAACAAAAATAAAAATAACAAAAATTTTCAGACTGCTGTTTCGTAATTACATAATAACTCTGGGGAATTCAAATTATCTTCAAATCATAAATTTAAATATCCTGAATATTATGCTATGTTTGGGACATTAAGTCGCTTCTTACAAGCATTAAAAACCTTACTCCCAAGCTACTGTGCATAGGTCGTTCAATGCCACAAAATATTGTCTACACATATACACGCCTCCAATTCATGTCATCTTCCATACTAATGATAAAATAATATTTGATTATTCTTTGAAATACAAATATACCCAAAATAATTAAATTTTGTTTTATTTTAAATGTTCATTATCATCCGAGTTTAAGAAAATATTTAATTTTTATTTTCAAGTAGTTGTTTAAAAAATTTGAATTAACTCTTGATTTCAAAGGTCATCGATCAGAGTTCTCAGTTTGGTAGATACTAATGGAATCTGATTAAGATATACTGATATTTGGTCGTGATATTGTCAGCTCACAAAGCTGTTAATGATTAGTTCTAAACTTGGGCGATCATCGCTTTTACAGTTCAGAACCCCCAAATGCTTTGTAATTCGTTCCAATAATTACAATTATTCTCATTGAATATAATGCTATCAGACAAATTAAAATGATTCATTAATTTTAAATAGATTTCGATGTCAATCACTTATTAAAGTAAACCGATTTTGTGATTGCAAAAATAATTAGAAAGATTAAAATTTCAATTTAAATTTTTGCATAATAAGAAACCATAATTGAAAACAATTTACAAACTGTGCAACAAATTGTACAAAAAAGTAATCTGTAAAAAAAAAAATTTTGAAATCTGTCATTGCCATTGAAATAAAATTTTTATTAATCGATGTGTGTCAATGCAGCCATTTCAGAGACAAATTACACCTTCGTTCTCGTCAATTTAGAATGAATTCCTCTTTTCTGAAATTTCAAACGATTTCTTTCTTGTTCGCTTAGATTTGTACAGTCCATTGTGCTTTCATATGTAAAAAATCGTTTCTGTAAGCCATCTGTGAATGAAACCATATACCTTTAACGCACCATTCATTTAATTTCCGTAGGCAAAAAATTGCGAAATATACTTGGTAAAGTGAAACAATATATTTGATCTTAACTATAGTTACAAAAGCTATTTCCAGTTTCTTTTTTAATTATGATTATTAGAAAAGGGTACTTACTGTTAAAAAAGATAACTAGCTACTATTAAAGCTTTGTGTAAAATTACCTAAAAGAAAAATAACTAAAAGGAATGTATTTTTTATACAATATAAATAATATAATATATAAATAAGTAAACCAAAATTATTAAATGAATATATGTAAAAGTATGCAATAAAATGTACAGTTTCTCGCGTAATTCCAACAAAAAGGTACTTTTTTAATTGAATAAAGCGTTGAAGTGAATTGAATTATTGTTCAGCTTGAAATGTAATGTTGCTCTTTTTTCATTATAAACAATGATAATAATAAAATCGTGTTAACTTTCAAAAATAGATCATTTAAATAAAATTCTTACTAATATATTATAAATCTTAAAATATGTTTGTCATTCTGTCAAGTTATAACTTAAAACTACATAACCAATGTAAAAACGAGTTTTTTTTGCATAAAAGCTTCATTTTTGTAAATGATTTTAGGCTATTGATAAAAAAAATTCTGCAAAAATTTTTTCTTTCAATATTTTGTATGTTATTTTAGGATAATTTTAAAGTCATTTGATTTGAAGTCACTGTAGTATCATTTGGATGTCAATCTGGATAAATTATGGGTTACATTAAGATCACTTTTTAAGTTATTTTAGTGTCTTTGAAATGTTTTGTATTAATTTCTAAAATGAAGTTTCTGAAAATTTTATTCACAATTGTGACCGACAGCCATACATGCCCGAGCGAAGCCGGGGGTTTTCAACTAGTGACAAAAATATATAATCTTTGCTCAGCTAGATTACTTCTTTAGAACTTTATACTTTTGAAACTTGAATTTTAATCTTGCTTTATTGAACTGCATAGCCAATTTGTATAACCAAGTTAAACTCTTAATTTTATATATTATTGCACGTTTTATAACGAATTTCAGACATTTTCACCTGACACCTGTCCCCGTGATGTTAATTCCCCAACAGATTCTTCTCAGAATCAACGTAGTGAAACAGTACGCTGCGACAAGTTCGTATTATCCTGTATCTCATATCCCTCGTGAAGAAGATTTTCTATTACAGCAGGTAACTCGAAATCCAATGTAGCTTTGGTACAGTGCTTGACATGTTGAGAAATTGTTGCGAATGTAATAGACTACGGTTAACACTCAACGTATTGATTTAAACACACAATTACCAATGATTACATCTGACCTCGTAATGAATCAAATAAATTATACAGCAATTGTCTTGAAATTCGGATGCCAGAGGGAGTGAGTTCACTTGGCACAATTTTCCACATCTAAGTGTTGGTTACCCCAGCTAAATTCTCTTACATCGAATGGAAACATTATAATTGACTATATAAATATTTTCAATTACAAAATTAAGGTATTTTTCCGATAAAACTGTTTTCTTAGGAAATGAACAATTTACAAAAAGATATTATCTAACGTCTGTAAAATTTTGAGTAAATTGTCCGTGTCATAATTGAAATATTAATATTCGAAGTTTAATTAACACACAGACCTTAAACCTCAACATTTCCACAAAAAAACATATTACACTTAAATTTTTTTACAGACTATTCTAAAAACTAATATGAAATATAAAATATATTAATAGTGTTTTATTAAAACGGATAAGTGATCAGCCGTATAATTTTTTTGTTATTAACAATTTTGTTAGTAAAAACCATTATAAAAGCTCCAAAAATATTTTAATTTTGTGAATATTTTTCTTCTTTGATCGAATCTTATTTATGTCATTAAATTAATCAATAAAACATTGTACAATAAAGTTTAAAATAGTATTTATTTAAAAATTAATTTTTAATTTTGTTTTATCGAAGAAATACCTCAAGAACAAAATACAGTGAGAATTTTCTTTATTGCTATTTTTCGACAGGAAAATTTGTTGGAAGCAATCGACACTGATATAAAGTTGAAAAAAGTCTGAAGAAAAAATTCATGTTGTCTCTTATAATAAAAAGTGTGCAACGAATTTTGTTAATATAAACAAAAAACAAGAGCAAACAATGCATACTACATTTTCTCTAGTGTTATACTTATTTAGTCTATTACTATTATATGCGAAAGCAGTAACTCACTTTACGCAACATGTTTGCATACAGTTCTTACATCTTTGGGATAAGAAGTTCTAACAAAAATAATAAGGCCTACATATAAAGAAGGTACATAAAATGAGGTGCTATATTTGGGTATATGCGGAGCAGAATAGAATATGGCATGCATTGTTCAGTTTTTTGCATGAAATATCACCGTACTTTGTACGGAAAATTTCTTGAGAAATGTAACAAATTTCCATATTAACAACAAACTGGGGAAAAAAGTAAAAAAAAAAGAAGAAACTAAAAAACAAATGTATCCAAAAATTGTGTAAGTGATTTTGCTAAACAAATTGCGAATAGTTTTTGTTTTATCTGATAAAAAGGATTTTAAGGTAAAACGAATGTATATATATGAGATTTCGAAAATTTTAACCCCAAGTATCAAACATCATAAACTAGGGAAAGTTACGAAGCAGAAGCTAAAACATTTACAACAAAATAACTTGGCAGACGGACGAATCTTCCTCACACACTTAGTGGTAATATAGCGAACTATTTCCAATCACTATACGTATCCTGGGAATGATCCAAAAAGCATAAGTTCAGTTTCACAGAGATCCACTTTGTAAATAAATAAAAGGAATGGTTTTAGAAGGCTATCATTAATGCAAGCAGAAGATTCAATATTAGAAATTGTATTTCAATGACAATTATTTTATTCCCCCTCCCCATTTGTATAAAGATTCTTTAAAGTAACTTATTTCTCCTAAACTACTGAGCAATAAAATTTAAACATAAATAGTTCAATAATTGATTAATTTACATAGTTTGAGAACTAAATTAATAACATTGATGAGAGTAAGACTGAACTTATAGCACTACAACTAAGCAAGTTACATGCAGTTAAGTCACTAAAAAACATTATTTATTCATAAGACTGAGAAGTTCTCCTTCACTAAATTAGGCTTCTGCATAATACAACTTGATCTATTTATTTAATACCACTTGTTCTATCAGCGATTTTGAATATTTAAATTAATTAAACTAATAAAGATGAGAAAAGAATTGTAATCAAATAAAATCATTGTATTATAATTTTCAGTGTTTCAAAAAAAGCGATTCATGTCTTGTAATGAAAAATTTCCAAGCTATCACACAAAAGGTCTTTTTCTTTCAGTTTATTAACATGTTTCAAATTGTTACTTGACAAGAAAAAAATGTTAACATAAAAGATGATAACTTTTTGTCTGACGTACACTGAATTCCGCAATTGTTTATTCATTCTTTGTTTTAGCTCCAGACAATATACGGTTTTAAAAAAGAAAATTATTAGATTAAATTAAATATATCTAGTTTAAATATGAAGCCTGTATAGTATTTCTGTCAAAATGATCAAAACTACCATTGTTTTTCATTTAGATTCAAACTCAATTAGTATTTCTCTTTTTTTTATACTCGAGTGAAAATGCAAAGTAAACCGTCATTCATAATGTTCATTCGCATCCAATATAATGTATCCAGATTCACACGTTGTTTCTGCAGTAACACAATTCATTACATAACATTTTAACCTAATTTCAGCCAGTGAACACTTATAATTTATTTCTCAATTTAAAAAAGCACAACTTCGTCTCGCGGTAAAATGAAAGAAGTAGGGAAAAAATATGCGCGAGAGCTTTAAAGGGAATGTTATCATGAGCAACCATCGGACTCTTTATTTCCGTCGTTGTCTCGAATGATCTTTGCGGAATGAATATCATGAGTATCTTATCGACAATTTTAATTAGTTACAAAAATTGACATCCAACGAAAGGAAATAGCTTTTAGTTATTGCAAAGCTTTGTCTATTTGTAACCATAAATTTTTACAATAAAGAATAATATTTGCTTTTCTTCCTGCTTTCATATCTTTCGCAGTATCAAAATACTGCGATCTTTTGCGTATTAAATTATAATATTGAGTTATTAAAAAAAAGTACATTTCTTAACTTACAATAACGATGAAAAAGATGTTATATATTCGTTACATATACTAACTGTATTACATAAGTTGCAAAATAATCTGTTATTAATTCAGGTCTAATCACCAAAAGCTTTCTTATTAATGTCGTGAGAAAAAAATAAAAAAGATAAATGACAAATTAGCAACTACCAAAACGAAAAATCCCTTTAACTTTGTCATCCTCTATAGATGATAATAAAAAATCGTTTAAGCATTAAATTGAATTTGCTATGAAATTGAACATTCTTTAGTAAAAACGTTCTCCTCAGTAAATCAGTCATTTTTCTTTGTTAAAATACAAAAAAAATCATAATCAGTGAATTTGTGAGTTATTATCAACATTAACATTTATTCATTTTTGTATTATTCGAATGAAAGTCATTTGTTTAACTTATATTTGACACTGAAAAATAATGTTCATGTTCTCAAGCTAAGAAGAAAAAAATATTAAGGAGATCTAACTTCCCAATGGTAAGACACGTCGGGATGATATGATTGAGTTTGGGAAGTAAGTTTTCTGCAAGAGACAAAAATTATGCCACGTAACATATGTAATTAGACGACGGCATCACGTTGCGAATATTTATTACAAAGCGATCCTTTTTTTGCGCTCAGAATATAAATGATTAAAAACGCTGGAATAATTAAATTGGAGACTCGATTATTGTATCTTTTTATTACTAGTCCACCGTTGTCACATGTTTTATCGTTATTTTAAATTTCAGCGAGAAAATTGGCGCCAGGATCCAGGTCAAACCATTACATAACACTACTTTTTACCCATCTTTACAATTAATCTCAATTAACTATCGCGAAATAATCGATGAACAACTTTGAAAGGATTTCTTTGTTAAGATTTATTTATTACGAGTAAACAATCAATTTTACGGTTCAGCTAATTACTCTTTATTTATCGTATACTTAAATTGAATTTAATATTTTTAATTAAAATGGTAATCTACTTTGTAGATTACAAAAAATTAAATTGAAAACGTGATTTTAAGAAATCGAGCTTTATGCATTTTATTTATAAATATGAAATTAGTTTCATACTGTATCCTTGAAACTGTCAAACACAAAGATAAACTTGTTACGAATTTTATTGAATATACAGCTAATTAATAAATACTTAATAATATTATACATATTAAACTGTATTATCTGAACAAAATAAAAATAATTATCTTAATTGTTTGTTTAAGATATTTTGAGTAACATTACAAAAATTGAAACTTCAATATTCATATTTAAAAAATACAAGACGCAACTTTGAATTTGTATCTTGTGTTTTACAATAAAAAACAAATTTACTTTCAAAAACGTCTTCATGCAAAATTGGAATATAAGTTCTGAAGTAACTTCATGTTAATGCAAACAAATTTCAAAAATATCCACTTTATTTTGCATAAATGTTATCATCAGATCATTATTTTTATTTTTCAAATAATTTTTCTATCATTATTCCCAATGATATAAAAATACGATCCATTCAAGATAATTTTTCTTCTTATATTGACAAGTGTAACGTATTCAAATCATAATGTAAAATTTTAAATATTTGTTTGAATTAAAATATCGTTTTAATGTAAAAAAAGTATATATTTTTATTATGAGCGTTACTTACATTTTGCTGCAAAAAATACCTTAAGAGATTTGAATTAAAAACTTTTAAACAAATTCATGAACGTCTCTTAAGATGACAGAATCAAAGAGACAAGAAAGTTTGAGTGTAAAATCAACATACAACGCGTTGCCACATAGACGCACTGTTACATAGCTCCGGGGTAATTCGAATTGGTGGGCATATTGATCTTCCCGGGGATGTTACCAAAGCGCGTGCAAGTAACGCGACTCTCTTTTCCAAGTGTTCTTTTTCATTTTCTTCGTCTTTGTCCGCGAGACCAAAACAAAAGGCACTCTTATCCGAGCTCACTTTTAATACCTTAATCAACTCATTCGCTTATTTCACTTTAATTAGAATTAATTGAATTTCAGTAATTTCCACGCCTTTCTTATTTGTTTAGTCGGCTTACGCGTGTGCGACAACCTTGCCAAGATTTGTTATAATGAAAAATGTACAAGTTAACTTTTTTTTAATCTCTTAAATTGCTTTTCTCTAGCTCGTAGAGTTTTAAAAAGCCTGATCTAAGTACTATTTGAAGCAAGATTTAAATTAGAACGAAAATTCTTGACAATATAAGAATCATACAATAATTTCACGGTTAGTTTATAAGATTTTTATTACACGGTAATTACATAAAATAATGCTTATCTAGAACAGAAAGTGGTCCTTACTAATAAAAGTAAGTTTTTTATCGTTTTATGTAATAAAAAAATAAGCTTTAATGCATTATTGCAGAAAGAAAATGAAAGAATTTAAAGAGGTTGAAAATTGTTTTTTTATTTAGCTTTTTATTATGTCTTTCCATCAGTAAATTGAAAGCTTAATTATAAAAGATTCATTTATTACATCATTGGAATTGAATTAATGTCTTCAAATTAAATACATCTATTTTTAAATTGCTTTTATCTTTTTAAATTAAAAAACACTAAGTTTGTAAATAAATTAAATTTGTTCATGTTTTTGGGGATAATTAGCAGGTGCGTTCAGCGAAACTTCGCGAAAATTGCTTATCGAAACTAAAAAGGAATGATTTATTACGTATTACATTAGAAACCATTTAACCCCTTGAGCGACAGTGTTCCTCCTTTTAAATGTCGAATAGCTTTGCAAAAAAAGTTTATTTTCGTACGGAATATCAGACTTCAGTTCTGCAGACATGATCAAATAATCTTTAATCAAAAAATCGTTTTTGTATACTGGCAACCTTTAAATTATAAAAAAAAATATTAATGACATTATATTGAACAAAGTTCCAAGTTAAATACATTTAAGAATGGATTTTTATGAATTTGACTCTAAAAATCTTAAAATTTAATTTTTACTGAATTCAACTCAAATACTTGCTATTATTTCATTATTATAAATCTCGTTTTTCACATAAAAATAATTTCATTGAGTTATTAAACAATTGATACGGACACCTAAGAGCAATAAATTTGGTTAATGATGTTCATAAATTGAACCAAAATTGACCCTTCAGTTCATTGCTCCACTTTATTTCACTCTTTTCAATTATGGAATGGAATTAGAGATACATAAATTTTATTATCTATGTATATCTGTATTTAATGTGAACACTTCAAATAAATTACACAAATTTCATAACAATAAATTAATCAAATTGGATCTAATTAAAAAAGAAAATGCGTGAAATCCGAATGTTTTATCTTGATTTAGTTTCATTTGATAATTTACGATGGAGAAAAACAAACAAATCTGTTGAAAAGACCAGTCATTCAGTTGTCAGACATTTTTCAAAAAGTCAATACGAAATTATATTGGATACAATGTGTAAAAACATAATAACAAATACATATGAAATGGATTTCCATTTATCATATTGAAATATCAAGATTACAGGGAAATAACAGAAAAAAAAACACACGACAAACAAACAGGAAAACTATTGACATTGTTTTATAAATTCATATTCTTTTAATTTGTGTAAACTAGTTTCAAAGAATACATAATTAAAAGAACCAAAAAACTTTTATAAAAAATTCCAATTATTTACATACCAACAAAAACTAAACCAGTTAAAAGTTTTAATTTATACTAAACATCAAACAAATAAATCACCATTATTTACCATAAGAATTTGTTACTCTTCACAAAATAGTTTCAAAAACGTTAACAAGTTAGACAAAAACAAGGTAATAAATTATTTTATGTAAAATATGTTCAGCAATTTCCAGTAAGTTAACTTTAATTCACTCTTTTTCCTTAGTGTATAAACTGTTATATTCTTTTTTCATAACAGGTCCTCTGGGGTTAACCTGTCAAAAAGTATGCGAAAATTTATACACTACTTTTTTCAGCGTACATGAACATTCAAACATTCTTTTAAAAACTATTTAAATCCTAGAATGAAATCTTTTTCTGCTGAAGAAACAATGAAAATAAGAGTTTATAATAATACAGGATCATATTATAATATAGTAATTAAAAAAAAAATTAAATCATTTCATATTCCTAAACAATAAATGCACTAAATTAAATGAATCGACTTATTCAATTCTATGAAATTCGGCAAAAAATTGCTCGTCTTCCGATTAAACATTCATCAGTAATACCTGTTAGCATAAAAAACCTGCAAAGCTAAATCAATTGTGGTATTCACAATTTCGCAGCTTCAACCCTATTAAATTTTTTCTTAACTTTAGTAGGGGAAAATGGCGGTAGTAAATGTTGTAACCGAATTAAATTTGATGAGTGGAATTTTAGCTTTTAAATTTTCAAAGAGAAAATAACTTGCTTTGAGAAGAAAATTTGTTCACACTTTTACAATTAATTTGGAAAATCATTAACTAAAATTGTACTTTGTCAAGAGAAGAAGTGTCAAGTGCGCACTTTTCAAGAGAAGAAATTGAAGTTACAATCACTTGTTAAGTCAATTGTCACACATTAAAAGGAAAATAAAAAGGAAACATATTAAAAAGGCGAGAACACGTAGTTTCGGGCATGCAAATTCGAGACGCGTTTTACAGCTCTTCTGATTGTAAATTGCGACGAGATGGAAAGTGCAGTGGACTGTAAAAAAGATAATCGGCAGCAGGCAACGAGCCAGCCAAATAATATCTCGGATCCTGTTAACAAAGATACTATTTCGTATAAGGTGTCAAAATAAATTTAGCCATTTGTACAAAATAGTTTATTGCACTCGTGTCAACTCAGCACGATACAAAAGTTTTTGTATTAATACTGTTTTAAATTTTTTCCTTATGAATGATAAATATATATATTTCAAGAGTACAATTGTAATTTAAAAAAAATATTGTTGTCAGAAAAACTCCAATATTAAATTTAACATTATTTGCGATATAATATAATTTAAAAGAAAAAAAAATTAAGTAATATATAAAAAATCTTCGACAATAACAAGAGTGAAGAAGAACAATTTTTGTCAAGACTTTCAGGCTCTTATTCTCGTTTTTCGAAATTTGTTTTCCAAGTAACAGTGGTGGAATAAAAAGTTGTACCTAATCAAGAGTAAAAAAATACAAACTTCAAAATATCGTTGTACGTTTTATTTTATAATAAATTGGGTTCTGTAAATTTCGTTTTGCTGTTTGATTCTGATGATTTTTTTTAAATAACAAATAAACCGAAATCAACAAACTTGATAAATAAACTAGACTTTTTTCTGATTTATTTGTTCATCTAATTCTTAATTTTATTTGTCATTTATTTTTGCTGGCTGAACTATAAATTAATGAATGAAGCACGATACTCATGATTGTTGGGAATTCGTGTAACGTCAGAAGTCGATAAGAAGTGAATGATGGCTCTCACATATATCCCGAAAACAAATGTTCGTATATTATGCTTAGCATGGACCGATTAAATGATCCCACATAACGTTCTGAAGATCCATTATTCTGGCCTCTCAATGCAAAATGATCATAACTATGGACCAACAATTATAATGAATCACTGGTCTGAAGACAAGCATTTCAAATCGGACTGCTTTCAGATTAATCACCCAATTGTGAAGAATGTTGAAATTCAACAAACTATTTCTAATATAATAAAAAATCATGCAAAAAATGTGTGTATAATAATATTGATTTCAGTAGTATAACATTATTTTAGTCAGACATAGACGATTTAATAAACTTTGAGTTAATTAAACAGGACTATGTCACAAGAATTTATGTTTGAAATATTAAATGAAGTAGTTTACAATGCGACAATCAAGGTTACATTTAAATCCAATAAATTACATGATTCTCTCAAAAGGTTAAACTTGAGTTCAAAGTAATGATTAACGCATTTCATTAAATCAGTAATAAAAAATGGAAATAATTTTGGATTCTAAAAAGTCAATTTTTACTTTGAAAAGTTTTATTTTAAAAGCATATTTCTTTTGTTTATATTACTACAAATTAACATTTTAAAAAAAGAACAATTATTGTTATTACATTACTTCATAGTTATTCGTAAAAATGACCTTATAATGGCTAACTTAACTTAAATAAAGTTAAATGTAATTGCAACGCCCAATGACATTTTGTTGGTCTCGCATTAGCCCAGTGCATTGGAAATTTTTGTATTTCTAAAATTAAAACAAAAAGTAACGTAACTTTGTCAGTTATCAACTAAATTCGATCAAACTACATTAACACGTAAAAAGGTTTTATTTTTTCCATTTATCTTTGTAGTGTGGAGGTATTGGAAATCGACACCAGACGATTAATGGCATTTTAATCATAAAAGAATAGTGCTCTGAAAATTATGTGCGAATTATTGAGAAAAAAATATATGTGTGAAATTTATAAAAAATGATATGACAAATTTAAAAATTCAATTTCAATATTAAATAGACAAGCTTCGGTGATGTGAAATATCGACATTCAAATGCTGATTGATGACACTTACTTAAAATTATTAAAAAATTCTATGAATCATATTTTTAAGCTGAAAAATATATTAAAAAATCACATTAATTAAGAAGATTAATTTGACAGTAATAATTGGCATTAAACAATATTTGTTAAAATGTGACAATGAAAAAGTGCATTTTGTCAATGAAACAATCTCAAATAAAAATACGATATTAAATGTATGAACTTTTCTTCAAAAACAAATCTGACATTATATTATGCATTATATCATATGGATTTACATTTTTAAACTTAAAATTAAAATTACATGTTCTGTTTCACTAACGAAAATCGATTATGAAATTACTTGAAAATAACTTGGTCAATTTTTCTAAACTGAAAATCCCTTTTTCCATTTTTCACAGCCTATCAAAATTTTACGATATCTCACGCAGAGAAATTTTTAGTTGATGCATTTACTTGGCATGTTGAACGTTTTCATTTTATGATATATCAAATCAGCAACTTCGTCAAAAATAATAATTCTTCAAAAGAAAAAAAAACATCAATAACTTCCCTAAAGAAAAACAGTCGCAATGAAAATGAAGTAGGATAATCCTATCTGCCATCAATATCAATCTCTGGAACAAAACGGTTGAACTGAAGAAGATTATAAACAAAAAGCCAACAAATTGCGCTATCATCGCATAATAACAGTTTGTTGAAAGAAAAATCTATGACCATGCATTTTTACATTATTCACTTAAACTCTGATAAAATATTATAGAATTAAGAGATAAATATTATACAATAAAACTGTCATAAGTTTCAATACATTTGTTTTCACACTAACTTCTTTTTATCCTTCAAAACAAAAATTGATGTATTAAATTAAATTTTGAGGACAAAATACAATATCAATTATGATAATGAGAATGCATTTGTCTTCCTGAACTCATTCTCTCAAGTTTGATTGCTTTCAGTTATTGGGTCAAAGTAGCACTTTACTCAATATTACAGTATTCTAATTTCTTCTTTACGTCAATTTCTAAAGAAATAACTTAAAACACGTGTGTTGCATGCTACAACCACGTAATTGCATAAGGTTAAAAGCACACGCACATCGCCTCTTTAATGTGTTCTCAAGAAAACCGCATCTTTTGCACTCAATGTCCATTATGATTTTGCTTACATGTCTGCTATTAATATTCTCCGCTGTAATTGATTAAGCCTATTAAATACTAAACTTAAAACAAATTATTGTTCTATTTATATTTTATGCTTTTGCATTATTATTTTGAATATCAATTATTTTGAGAACAATTTTATTCATTTCAGTTTTTGCTAATTAAAATTTTTCATATTAAAATTAGAAAAAAAGCTTTACTAATTTTAAATAATTCAAAATTAGAATAAGGTCTACGATTAATTTAGGGTGATTATTCTTAAGAAGAACACATGCTAATTCGATGGAATTTTAATTATCGTCTAAATTTCCATTTAATTAGACTGTGATCATAAATTTAAGTTATTAAGATTAAATATATATCTTAGTGTTAAATGTGTCAAACTGTTTGAGTGTTTAAACAGCTCTTAATAAAATTCATTTGCATTCAATTGTGTATAATCAAGACCACAACTGTTCTGTGCAGCTACTGCAATGATGTGTAACTTCGGGAACCTTGTACAGATCAAAGTCACATAAAGCCGACTTGCTAAGTAGATTTGAATTAGATGAGCAAAAAATGAAATCAACACAAAAATGAATGAAATTTGTAAATTATTATTTATCAAACTAATTAATTTGTATTTAATAAATATTGCAGAAATAAAAATTAAGTTACTATGACAAATAGTGCTAGAGACTGCAACAGGAAATTTTTTCCACAGCAGCTATTTTTTCTTACAAGATAAAACCATTTTTACGAACAAGCATTAGGGGAGAGGCTTGACCCTAGAGCCGCATTGTGCCTAGAGACATCTTAGTTGTAAAAAACCAAAAACAACTTTCACAAAAATATTTTTACTTATCGCGTATAAACATATTCCCGATATTTCGGTCTAAATTTTATTGATTTTAATGTTATTTGTATTTATTTATTAAAAAAAAACTGTTTTTGGTAGTCAAAATGAACTTTTTTTTATTTCATTTGAATTAGTATATTTTTTGAAATACGCTATAAAATGGATGGACTTAAATTAAAACTAAAAGTATATTAATTATCTATTATAATCTTGTACGTTGGATTAAAAATATTATTAAATATTAATTGTTACAACAATAATAATAAAAAGTCATGTGCTTGTGGCTAGAGCTGCTTACTATAAAATTGTTTAATAATATAGATAATTAATATAAAAATTCAAATATCGGTTTTATTTTAAGAAAAATTGAAAAAATATATTTAATTGTCAAATTTATTTAAAAAAAAGAGTTTATTTAATTAATTTAACAGAAATAAAGGTTGTGATTGAAATAAAATTGTTGCACTGTTTAATAATTGTTCAAAACTTAACATATGCTTTAATTATTATAAATTAATTGAGTACTAAAAAACATGTCATCAATTTATTTTATTAACATCAAACAATTTTTGTTTATAAATAATTATTGAAAATCACAGTGGCTCTAGGCACACTATCCCATGGCTCCAGGCAAAGCCCAAATCGGGTGCCTAGAGCCAATATACATTTTTTTAAAATTACTATTTTGTTAATTAAATTTTCCATAAATGATTTTCCATAATAAAAAATAGTTTTAGAAAGACAAATCTTTAAAGTTTATGGTACATATTTTGATTTTGGTCAAAACAATTATTTTCGTTTATAAAAAAATTCATTTTTAAAAAGTGGTTCTAGGCTCAAGCCTCTCTCCTACTCAGAAATGTTTGCATATTGGTCTCGCAAAACAGAAAGCACCCAACCAAGCAAAATCCTTTCAACTGTGGGATGCTATAAATGCGACGAATGAATTTTCTTACTTTGAATAGACAGGTGTTTTTGCCCACAACACATTCACAATTGTATGCAATGAAAAACTCAGACCATTCGAGATTTCAATTTGTCCATTCATTTTTCGTATTTTGAACTGTTTCGATTTTGCAGTAAAAAATGTAAAGCATTCTCTTGTTACTTTATTAATATTATTATCAATTATTAATAATATTATAAAAATAATATATATTTATAGATCGAAATACACTAATTAAAAGATTATATTTTATTTTAAAAAAATATTCAAGCTGTTAATTTAGTAATAAATTTATTCAAATATTTATTCATGTCGTTTGAAGGCTGATTCTAAATATCTGGATTTAAGTCAAAGAACCGTTAATGTTGATTCCACTTTAAATTCGTGCTTAACCCGTGCAAAATCAAGCAATGTACTTAATCAGTACTTCATTTAATGCCTTCAATTCTCTAACTTCCAATAGCTTCGTTTGATGACAGTTGGCTCACTTATAAAGAATGTTAAGATAAAAGTCTTAACGAAATTGCGATCATTAAACTCAGCCGCATTGTGCAGTGTGATGTAAAATCGATGACCCTTTGATCCGGACCAGGTCAAAGGCACCGTCAAATTCTCAGCAAACATTTCTAAACAGATAGAGATTTCTAAAATACCACGAAAGAGTGGACACACTTTGCAGACGAGTATTTGCAAACTTGTCCAAAAAATGATCTTTTTTGTTTTGTTGCCAAAAGCTTCTTACCTTGCTTTGAGAAACTAAAATAGTATAAAAAACATATTTTATCGGAGTATTTATTCGCTAGTTTCTGAGTATCGTAAAAGAATAATTAAGTTGCCTGTTGTCCTCGGTAAATCCTTATGATTATTTTTCTCATTAAGCGTAAGAAATAACGAGCACTGTTTCGTGCCATTAAATTGTACTTTTTTGTTAAATGCGCTTGCAAAGTTTTGCTACTTTTATTTTTGATTGAGCAAATTTAATTATAACTCACCTAAATTTCTTTAATTTTCTTTAAATATCATTTGATTTTTCAGTAAATATATAATTGCTTTTAACAAAAAAAAGTGATATTTTAAAGCAAGTAATTTTTAAAACATATACACTCGAAAAAAAGTGAAGTCAGGTGTTATTTACATACACAAACTGTGAAGAAAAAGTGAATTGCAAATTTTGCTTCGAAAGCTATTGTAATTTATATATAATAATAAAAAGTCTAGTCAGTGTATAGTTTGCAGGTATATTAAGTTCTACTAAATTTTCCGTGAACTTATTCAATATCAATTCATGCAAATACTTGCACTCGAACATTATCATTAAGAAAGTTTCTTTCTTTCAATCAAATAATCTAAGAACTCAAATTGACAAAATCTTTGAATTCAAAGTCTAGTGAAATTCTTTTATTTGTATAAATGTTAGTGAAAATTAAATACGGAAAAGGGTTAATTTCTAATGATTTTTTACTCTATTATTACTTATTTGAATCAATGGTTTATATTATAAATGAAGAAATGCTACTGATACCTTAATGAAGAAAAAAAGAAAATATTAAAGGAGCGATTTTCATCATGAGGCGACTAAATGCAAATGAATGATTTCGAAAAAAAAATTAGCAACTCTAATGTATTTTACAAAAAAATATTGTTCTATTAACAACTGATCAAGTGAGTGAAAAAAAATTATGAATATTATAAATTGTGTGTTTTTTTTTTTCTTAATGTAGAGAAATTATGTTATTGTTGTTAGTAGAACTTGATATTTTGTGCGAACGCCATTAAAATAAGTAAATTAGAATCTTACTTCATGCAGTTTGATACGTTCAAAATATTATATGAAATGTTTTTTTCAAATAATAAGCGAATGGAAAGTATTCATAAAAGTAACTCTTACAGGGGAATATATTATTTTCTCTGAAAAGTAGAACTGTATAAATAGATAGTAAAAACAAGCAGGAAAATACAAGAAATCACAATAAGAGTATCAAAAGCGATACGTAAAATGTGATACGAACCACCGGCCTTTTTTTTGACATTTTCTACGATCGCGCGTTCTCGTGGTAAGTTGTGTCATCCAGACTCGAAGCTGCCAGCCATACATAAAAACAAAAAATAGATGTTATAATGATGAAAACGATGTGTCTGTTGTATGATATCTGTAAAAATGTTGCTTTATCTAATAAGTATAACTTTTTTCTTTTTAATGAAAATCGATTATAAAAAAAACCATTCTCGTCTCTGAAAACAATAATTTTGTAGTCTGAGTCTAACGTAATCATATTTAAAATTCGTAATATCTTTTCGAATGTAATATCGTAAGATTTTAAAGTGAGACATGAAAGTGCAATATTGAACTTCATGAAATCGATTTTCTTGAAACAATAAATTCCTACGTTTTACTCTTTCTATTAAAGAAATGAACTGTTTATTTTTCTTACACTTATAAATTTTTAAGTCTTTTAAAATAAATTGAAAATTGTAGTTTTTTAATTGAAGATACAGGTGTATGTTTCTAAATGAATGAATGAAAAAATTTAAATTCCAATGATTAAGAAAATAATTTTAAAAAGCACTATAAAAAAAGAACGATGTTATAAGGTTTTTTGTAATGATGTCCGAAATAAATCAAAAGTCGATTTCATTGTCAGGATAACCTGATTTTGAAATGAAACAAATATTAACGAATATTTTTCTAATTTTCTCAAATCTTTATAAATCTAAAATTTTACTCATTTTAAATTTTAACAAACTAATTTTATAATCTAACATTAAAGTATGATATAGCATTGAAAGTTATTAATTATTATTTTTTTAAGTACATTTTTGTTTTAAAAAAGACCAACAAACAGATTCGGTATTTGAGAACAACTAAATTGCCTAACTTTTATTGACATCGGAAATGGCAACAAAGTTACTATCAACATGTGAAATATCTTTTACGATCAACAATTGGCACTACTTTGTGGCAAAATTTTAGATCATAAAATTTAATATCACTACAAGCATAACTGACTATAAATAATAACAAGTAAATTCTTCAACCACATTCTAAATTTTTCCAAATTGTTTTTCGAAGAAATATTGGTCTTTATTCAAGAATAAAAAAAACTTGACAAATAATTTAAACCGAAGAATATTACAGAAATATATAAAATAACTATAAACATTCTGTAAAATTAAAAAATAATTCAAAATACTTCTATTTTTTTAATTTTAGTGTTATTCGAATGTTTATTTCAAAAATTCATTAAAATATGATTTCTTTAAAATTATTCTAACATTTTTATTTCAAAACTTACAACAAAGTTCGGTGTTTTCTTTTTTTACTTTTGTTCATTATCCTATTTCAACTATAAAATATCAACGAAATCAGAGACACCAAATTGATGTTCCTTGTAAGCTTAAAATCTCGGCTGATCAAGTATAAAGTCAGCTTTTTTTCAATATATCTCGAGTCTAATTTTGATGGAAGTTTATCAAATCATCTATTTTTATACTTATAAAAATTGATCAATGAATTTTTAGTAATTTTAAAATCATAATAAAATTGAAATCATATTCATATTTTTCTTTAAAAATTAAAAACGTATAATATTAATATTATTAAACTACGTCAACTGAATAATAAACGCAGTTAATTTTAAATTTAACAGACTTCTAAAATAATATTCGATATTATCATATGATCTTCGATGTTTTATTATAGACATTATTTCGATTATCAAATATTAAAAGCCAAGCTCAAAAAAAGTTTAAGATAACTGTATCAGTTTGTCGATTTTTTTTACTTGGCCAGAGTTACTACCGTGTCTCTTAATTTTTCTTTTTCAATTATTTTAAGCTTTTTTATGCACTCTTGGCTGCATATTATGTATTTTAGTTCAACTTTTACTCGAGCATTGACTTTACTTCTGGTCAAATGTAAATGACCGAAAACTCTGATATCAAATGTCATTGTTTCGATTATATATCGTCGATCACATACCATTTGCTTTTTTTCTTCCAGACGGCACTGTCATTGTCTTAATAGTTAACAAAAAACCTAATAGCTTCTTATACTTTTTTGACTTGAAAAAAGTTGGAAAATATTGCTGATAGTATTTATGGTGCAGTAAAGCATTGAAACTCACATTCTGTTTATCGAAATGAGTTTCTTGGCTGCAATAAGACAAAATAAATGTTTTTCGCTTATACACAAGATACAATAAAGTTTGAATGTTGTAGCTTTTATATTTGAGCATTTCAATTTAATAATAAAATGAATAATATATTTACTCAATAAAATTACATTTTTATATTTGAATTTGATTTTGTTCCTATTAAATGAATAATTATTTCTCTTGAAGTTAATACAATATCGATTTGTTTTTTACAACAATTTAATCTGAATATTATAATGAAATGTATTCAAATTCAAGTGAATAATTATAATAACATTAATCCGATATATACATATTTATCACTCGACTGAACTATTAAACTATTTATAAAACAGAAATTAACAGACTTTTATTGTAGCAGACAAATGAATTTACTAATTTGTTATAACAAATTGGCATAAAATATTTGTGTTTAAGAAAATTAGTTTTAAAATCTACCAGTTTGCACTTTAAAACTATTTGAATTATTAATCCAAGTTTATTTTGAAATTTCTTTTACAATAAAATATCTATCCTTTAAAATGTAACATATAAAATTATCTATAAATTTTTCATGTATAATGTTTTTTTTTTATTGATTTAATTATAAATTTTTTAACACTTGATTTATCTTTCTTACCTGTTTCATGTTTGCAGTTCACTAAAATAAAATTCTATTACAAATTAGTGATGTATTTAAAACAATGTATAACCCTCAAAAAAATATTTATAATCTGCATATAAATTTTAAAAATTATTTATTGTATTTAAATATAGAACAAAAAGTTGTACTAAATTGTTCAGTAAATAAAGCCAACAATAGTCTGCAAAATGCATACTAATAAGTAAAGAGAATAAACAGTATTAATAATAACAGTTAAATTCTGAATTATGCATGTTATCTCAGAAAATAGTACAATCTGTCTAAATTATCTTTTGCAATCATTTAATAATAATTGTTATCACAGAAAATTATACTTTAAATTAGAACCTTTTACACAGAATCAGCTTAATTTAAACAAACATTAATAGTATTAATGCAATTATTTATAAAATTTTTATTAAGAATTTTTTAAAAATTGTACGGATTTAAATAAAGTAATTAATTTAAACATTTTTTTATATTAATATTTTGTTCGTAGTTTTTAATTTATTTTCAAACCAAGTTTATTTAAAAATTGTATTTCAGTATCACTTTCATTCAACTCTGAAATTAAACCAAACATGAAAAAAATGGTCCTCGAGCAGAATAGTAAAGTCAAAGCAAAGAAATTATTATCTTGAAAAGCCTCTAAGTGCATTTTATTTGCACGAAAATATTGCAAGTGCAGTTGACTTAAATCTCTGCGCAACAAGACACATATTCGATTATAACGTGGCTTGGCAAATGAACCAGCGCGAGAATTTTGCATGATACATAACTCTGTCCGCCCACAATTTATGTAGACAAATAAAATTGCGAGTTTATCTCAGATAATTTATAAACTATTAGTCTTTAACGTATCCACAAGTTTTTTATATCTATTTCATAATCTCCAACAAAATAGAAAACTAATTTAAAGAAAAACCAAAAACTCTTGCCAAATTGAAATTTTTAAAATATATTTTTGAGTCAGATATCGATTCCTCTGTTTTTTGTGTCAATTTACATGTGAAAAATGTAGAATATGAAGAAAAACTTTCGCACAACTATGCTTTCTAATACAATTTAATTGTTAGCTGTTTCTTGCTCGAACTAATAACTTTCGATGAACTAACTTAAATTGAAGTTATTATGATTTAATTAATTTACTAAATTAATTTAGCTATATACACACTTTGAGAAAACTGAAAACAAATAAGTTACGAGATAGATAAAACTTACAGCATAAGAAATAAAACTTTTTTTAAATTTGTCTTTATTTTTTCAATTTTTTAATAAATCAATATGATTCAGTGTAATTATTAAAATATTTTCACGATATCGTCCGATTAACATTAAAAATATTAATATTTCACAACACAATTTATCGGTTTTTCTCTTTTGAATTCTTGCCGTCAAAGTTCAAACGAACTGCTTGATAGTGAGTTTCTCTCAAGTGAATTTGCCAAAATTTTTCTTAATAATCAATTTAAAGTAAACAACAATAATTGTTCGATAAGTTGGATGAAATTTTTATGAAAAGCCATTTTGTTATCAATGTTAAAACTAATTAAATTAAAAGAAAAATTCTTGCTACTTTATACCGTAAAGATACTTGCATTTTTGTTAAATTATATTTATTACAGTAAAAGGAGAAAATTGTACAAGTGTTGCGCGAAAATGTTTTTTACAATAGCTAGCAAGTTATGCACACTGTATTCTCTCTAGTGTCGCACTTGAGTATATGACGCCTATATTTGAATGTAGTACTCCACTCCACGTTAGCACACAGCCCTTACCACTTCGGTAAGGAATTCTAGCAAGAATAGTAAGGGCTCCGTGTAAACGTGGTTTATGAACTGAGGTGTTATATTTGAATATGCGCCGGATAAAATGGCGAGTGCATTATTTATTTTTATTGCGTAAAGTAACACAGTGTTCTTTATTTGAACTTTTTTTATGATATATTTGGTGAATTTATACCGTAATAAAACATGAATATAACCAATACTATAATAATAATTTTAAAAGTAATAATAATAATATTTTTTCTCTATGTAAGCATGCAATTATTATATATATATAATAATAATAAATTAATATATAACTTGTTGAAAAGTAAAAAAATTGGTTACATTTGTCCAATAATCTAAAAACAAATTATCTAATAGTTTTGTAATGTATCTTTTCGTTTTATTGCAAATTTGGATTATCCAGAAAAAATTACTTTATATTAGAATATAATAAGTTATTATAATATAATATAATGTAGGTTAAGAAATTGAAATTGGTTATGAAATTTTTAACGTCTTATTAACAATTATTTATTCATTAACTTAACTATTTTACAGATTTTTTATTTGTTTTTAAGTATCAGATAACATAATTTTAAGTATCTTTTTATAATAATTTAAGTATGTTAACATTTTAAATCAGGACATCTTAGATAACAATTTCCATTATAACCTTGCATTGATTATAATTTTGTTGTTTTTGTTTTCTTCAATAATTTATCAAAAATGATACATAATATATTATCATTTTGCTTCAGTTTTCGTTAAAATTAGACTGGAGAATTTTAAATCTAACATGCTAATTAATATCTGTATAAATACATAAGAAATTCTATCTCAAGGTCACTAAGCTCTTAACCTAATAATAAGATACTTTTTAAAGAGAACAAAGTATTTTCGTAAATACTTTAACATCTGAAAATAATTTACTAAATTTTGATAAATTTAATTATAAATTAACATTTCATCGTAGTTTATTACATATTAATAAACTAATTTAATAACCAAGTTGTCGGAAAAAGTAGCCAAAAGTGACGTGGTTTAAAGTTTAATATAAACTTATATGCTCTGATTACTTTATTGCAAAACAAGCTTATGTAATAACAGAACGTTGTTGACATTTTAACATTTAGCTTTTTAATTAACTCTTTTATTTTATGGTTTATATTTCTATACAAAAAATATTTTTAATTAAATAGCAAATCATTTCCATCAGTTACTTTTAGTATAAATAAAAAATTAATTAAGATAAATTTACTTTTAAATAATTGAAAAAAAAAAATTGAATTGTAATGTATTGTAAATACATTTTATAAATACTGTACACTCAATTCTCTCCAAAAGCACGAGCTCGGAACCGGAACTATCTCTAAGAACACGCGCAAGCGTACATCTTTGTCATGCGCCGTAACCGTAATCAGTAACTAACTCAACTTTGTTGAGGTTATAAAACCTAGTGACTTTATTGTTCTATGTCTATGGCGTGTACAGTGTTTATGTTTACAAATGGATAACTCAAATTAAACGGTCGAAATATTTGAGACAATTAGGTAAACTTCAAAAATTTTATTGGTTTAAGAACGCTGTGAACATCCAATTTATGTATTTTATAAAAATGATTCATATTGTCTTTTCTTCATTTATGTTTTAATTTAAATGTATTAAAAATATTACAAAAGATTTTTTTAAAATAAAATTAGGAAAAATTAAATTACAAAATTTATTATTCAAATGTTATTATTTTACTTCTGATAATTATGTATATTAATTAATTCATTTTTAATATTATTTATTTAATTTAATGGTATATTTACTAATACAAATAAAATTAAACAGAAAAAATAAATTTATTATTATTTTTCTTTTACTTTGCATTTTCTAAATTGCTTGTGCTCTGATTAAAACAAAATTTAAATTTGGCGCGAATTTACCGGAAGTCATGTTCGTGTTCTTAGAATTTTCGTGCGCTTACGGAGAGTGAGCTCTTATCGGTTGTGCTCTTAGAGAGAGAGAGTTGAGTGTAAATACAGTATTAACAATAATTTTTTATTTTTTTAATGTTTTCAAGAATGTTTTCTCAATGTTTGTTCATACTCCATTTTAATTTTCCAAATAAAAATCCAGAAAGGAATTTGATTAGACTACTAGACTAATAAATATTTTATTTTCTGTTAATAAATTATTTACGTAATTTTTATTTTAATAATAGTTAATACAAAATCGTTTAGGAAAAAGACAATTTTTATTTAAGTAATCTAAACCGAATTCCCTTCTGCATTTCCTTGTAGAAAATTCAATTGGGAAATCCATTTACTAAACCTAAATATATGTTCATCTGAATTTTTACAGCACGGCAACCTCTTATGCACTTGTGTACTTTATTCCAAAAAAAAGATAATAACAAAATGTTACAAAATAAACTTAAGAATATCATAAGCAAATAAACTTAACCTTCTGTCCATTACAATCGATAATCTTTTTCATGTTTGTAAATTTAATTTTTATTTAGAATTGCAATTTATATTTCAAGTTTAAGGTCATGCAAGGTAAAAAAAATCAGTGGTGAAAAAGTTATCAAGTTCATTTAGTATTAAAAATTATTGTTGAAATGTTAATAAAAATGTGCAAAATAAATTCACTATAATGGTTTTTAAATTTTTTTATGTATTTTAAAAGTGATCATTTTTACTCCCTCTGGCCCTAATTTATTTAATATTAGAAAAAAAATGTTGGTCAGTTTACTTTACGTTTAAATAATATTTTTTCATAAAAAAATTACCAAGATTTCAAATTGAGTCATTTAGTGAATGTAAGAAAGATGCGACGCTTTTATCAAACTGTTCTTATTTTAATTGTTATTTAGAATAAAATAAATGGTTTTATTTGGGTCAATAACTATTAAGCAATCAAAAATCCATAGAATTTAAAAAAAACATTATAAAGCCATAGAAAACAATAATAACTAATCTTACTTCATAATTTTGTATGAGATGGGGAAAAAAATTAAAAAATTAATCGAGGCTATGAAAATTGTAAAAAATATATAGAAAATTGCTTATCTTGGTTTTACTTCAGTTCTGATAAACTTAATTTCATTATTGCTTGAAAACTCCGTTATTTTAGAATATCCGTCATGATTTGTAGGTTATGATAATAATGGGTCACAGCAAACTAGCAAAAACCCAAAAAATTCGACTCGCAAAATGTAATTTTACATGTTTACAAAATATTTCAAAAACTTGTACACAGGGTACAATTTTTTAAACACATATGAAAAAGCCAATTTCGGTTTGCAGAAACATCTAAAAGCCTTACAATTTAAGGTGATACATCAGTCGATTTCAGGTTATCTCTGTCACTCACATGCAAATCCCAATAATTTGTCCTGCTTAAACGACACAGAAATTCAAAATTTGTGGGAAATAATATGTCTCTCTTACCTTGAGACCAGTAAGGACCGCTGCGGGGTCCGAGGGGGTCCGGGTCCGGAACGCCTGGCTGGTCGCACCGTAACTCAACTGGTGCTGATAGTTGCAAAGAATCTTCTTATGGGCACTGGCTTGGGCTCTATAAGCCGACACTGACAACTTCATGTCGTCTCGGCCGGTGACCTTGCCGCTACAGACATCCTAGGATCAGATCACCGCGGCGCCAAGTTGTCGCGGTAAAGGAAACAAAAATAAAGGAAACAAAATTGTCGGACGATCCCGAATCTGAAAGCAGGTCGTCGGTCAAAATGCACTCTGACCCCGACGACGCCCCACGGCCATCATCGCGGTCATCATCCGCACCGCTCACTGCCAGATAGTTCGATCCATCTTCAGCACCAACAACACACTCTGCAACACACAAGAACAAACAATTTTCAACAGTCAGTCTACGACACGTGAATTCAGTGCAGGGCCAGGCTCTTGCCATGAACCAACAGAACAAAAAACAAAAAGAAAATTTGCAGATCGGTGCAACAGAAAGTCTGTCACAAGCTCTGGTAAATCAATAAATCTCAGTGCTTGATGCGATCAATTAAAATTCTCTTAATGTTTTGTGGTTGCTTTCCAGAAGTAAAAGAAATTGCAAAAATTTTTTAACTTTGACTCAGAATAGGTGGATGTATGGGGTGTGTTTTTTGTCGCGACCAAAGACACCGGAGACGACCGCACGATCTACTTAATGTGTAGGCATAACAGGATTAAGCGACGAGCTACGGCACCAGCGCGTACGCGAGCATCGACTAACTGGCGAACAAGGTGCAATGCCTGAAGCACTCTACATTCGCTCTTTAACTGGATTAAATATTATCATAAACTGCCGAGCAGACATTCAGACAGACAGTTTGCCCGCCAGCTTTTTTGAATGAACTGGAACAAAAATATTTTTGCACTAGTGAGTGAAGGATTTTGAGGAAATCTTGGTGTTTGACATAGCAAACTTTTTCGTACGCTGTGTACGAAAATGTTGTCTGTACGAATAATACACTTTTTGCTGCGGATTTTGATTAATTTGAATTGGAAAATCGGATTTGAATATTTTGCTCTATAGTAATGTGACAAATATCTGGGTCAAGTTTGAAGAGAGACATTTTTCTAGATTTAATGTTGTAGAAAGTTAAGTTTTTTTGGATTAAAATAGAAAGTTAATTTTTGACTGAGAAACATTGTCCTGATTGAAAAATTTTGAGTTGTAAATGTAACCACTAGATCAATAGGTTTCATCTTCTAGGGTTTCACATATCTTTAAACTTTTCAAATCAATTTTTATAGAAAGTCACTCTCTCTAGGTATGACATTTATGTTATTCAATTAAGCTGGACGTAAATGTCGTATACAACCCGAATTAATCTACTTATTACATTTTATTTCAAAATAATAAATATAAATATGTTACGATGGAAATTGAGAAGTTTCTCATTTGATCAATTATATTTAAATTATTATATGTATTTTAAATTCATCAAAAGCAAAAAAAATTAGTTTCACAAAAAGTAAGAGTATTAAATAAAATCTAATTTAAAAAAATATCTGTAATTATACATTTTCAATGTTTTAATTACGAACAATTTATTGCTAGATAAGTATCTTAATTATTGAACTGAAAGTATTTGAAGAATAATTCTCTTTTTATAATTATAATACTATTTAATTACGGCAGTTAAATTTCATTTACTAAAATTAATTAAAAAGTTATTTTAATTTTTGTTCCATCATGTCTTTGATTTCCCGTGTCACTGCCTCGAGCTATTTTATTCGGGAATTTTAAAATCCCCTAGAACCATTCATTTTTACAGAAACATATATCATTTCACGTCAATTTCCTCGAGTATACACTTGACTAACACCACTTTGTTCGTTCAAATACAATGTCTACTTATCGCAAACATGCCTCAAACCTTTTTCTCGCATTTTGAAATAAAGTTAATTGAATTAATGAAAAGTAGCGCACTTGTGGTCAAGTTTGTTTTTCGAATCTTTTCTTTGTCTTTAATTTAATTGTAAAAATTTACATAATGATTAATTTGCAATTTTTGTGTATTGTTATTAATATTATTATTATTAATTTAAAAAATGTTAAAAATTACAACATGATTTAGTGCAAACTTCATTCTGTATTAAGCAAATAAAACAATAATATCATTGATAATATATAATATAAATAATTTAATAGAATAATGAAATCAATAAATTTGTCTTGCATAAAACAAGAAAAAAAACAAATTCAATGATAAAAGTTCGAATCGGAAAAAAAGGGAAAATCTATTATTAAGAGTGAGATGAGAGAAAAATAGACCGAAAAAGCATTTGACATTTGGTGAAATCTTGCTGGTGAAATACAATCAATGAATTGATTTAGAGCTCAACTACAAAATCAGACTTTGGCTATTAAAATAAGCTTAGTCAAAACATATTTCTTTTAAATCAATAACAATTATTTTTAGTTATTCTTTTATCCCTTGCCATTTTGTGAATTTCTTCAGTAAAATACAACTTATCGGTTTCTTATTATAAGAAAGACAACTCAGCTCACCGGCAGAATGAAATAGTACGCAAATATCAGCGAAGTCTATAAAAACGAATTATTTCTGCACTCTTGCAAGCTTTGTCTTCTAATTTATGGGCTGACACTGAGAACAGAACTTGTTTAGTCACATGCTAAGGACATGAAATAATTTATTGTTGAATTTTAGACAAAAGTTTGTATTGAAATAACATTAACATTAAAAATTAAACTAAAAAAACAATAGTTATTACGTTTTTCAAAATAAAATGATGAAAAACAATTATCAACTCGAACTCTGTACATAACTTTTTATACCAAGTAATTTCTTTTTGAGAATAGAATTTGTAAAAAAACTTTTTTAAAGATTCTAGTGTAGGATCTAGAGTAGATTCTAGTTTAATTGAAAAAGTTGTTTTCCTTAAAAATTGAATTTCTAGAAATTACACTGGAATTCATGTTGATCTTTTTTCTCAATACCTTAATTTTAAATTCCAAAAATTGATTTATCACTTTTATTTTTGCCACATAATTCTTTTACACCTTTACTCTTTTTATTAGGAAAACAAACTGTTTTTATTGTGTCAAGTGTGGCATTGTCTGTTCGTTTACCAGTACAATGGACAGTATGAAAGGACTTCAAAATGAAAGGATAAAACGTAAATTATTGTTCCTTCCAAGCAAACAAATTGACTCGGCTTACTGAACAATTGCGCCTTATCATTTTAAATTCCAAAGAATTGTGTACGACGTGTCCACGAAGTCCACAAAGTTTTCACAAGTGTCAATTGGTTTTTTTTACCAGTGTATAGACCTATATAAATGATGAATTGACCACAAAAAAGATTAAATTTGTACTCTTTGTTTTAACAGAAGAATACGAAAATATAATTTTGTATGAAAACAAAAGCGAGTGATTTCAATTTTTGACTGATATAAATATATGGACAATTCTCTAAAACCTTTAACTTTCAACTTGCCAAATTTTTGAAAAAAAGTTTTAGCACATCTTAGTTTTATCATAATTATCATATCTACATAACCTAAAGGGACATGTCAAAGACGTAATAATTTGGACTTGGGATTTTGAAATATTTTTAAAATATAATTCTTACAAACGTATAAATACTTACAAAGTGTAAAACTATAATAACTTGAAATGTGAAAACCATAAAAACAAAAGTCTTCAAATAAATAATCCACAAAATTGAAGTAAAATGCGAGAGACAGGTAGGTTAAAAGTTCTAGAGATTTGCCCATATAATAGAGCAATTAGTTTTTTAATTTTTTACTTTTGTTCAAAAAACAATGACATAAAATAAAAGTGTATTATTATCATAACATTCATTAACTTACGTTCAATAGATTTTTATGGGCAAATTATTTCTAAAAATTAATTATGCAAAAGCAGACTTTATACATAATTTGAATGTCAAAAGCAAATTGTCTTTGATTTTTGATATAATAATTTTTTTGTTAGTCAAAAGAAAGCAAAATTTCGTGGCCTTTGAAGAAAAACTTGTATAAATCGGTACTTTTGTGAGAAAAACTTGCCAATTGAATTTTACAGTATTAAAAAGTTTTACTTCTGAACTGTTAAGAAGTTAATACAAAGTAGTGTTCTGTAAAACAATTCATTGAAGTGTCGAACTCTGTTCTGTAAAACTGATTGCATTACATCTTTAAAGTAAATTCAATTAAGCACATTCTATTTTGTATTTCCCTGCACCAGTTTCTAAAAATATTATTGAAACTTTTAATATTATTCAGTAAATACAAAGTTATAGGTTTGTCACACATTTTCACATTTTTGTGAATAAATAAATTTCAATTTTGTCATGCACTGTACAGTGTATGCTAAACATTTTTAAATAAAATTTCAGAAATAAATTATAATTTGTTTAAACTTCATTCAAAATCAGATACACAAACTTATCCTTTAATTTTACTCGCATTTGTTATTTTTTAAATAAAAAATCAAAGAACTTTAAAATTCAATCTAATAAACAACAATTTCAAAATGATGTCAACTGAATAGAGCATTTCTCATCAGTCTAATAACTAAGAAGACATCTCTCGAAATCCGCTGTTAATTAATTACGATAATCGCTCCCACGTAACTAATTAAAATCGCAACTAATAATAAAAAAATAAAATGCCAATAATTCGAGTGTCCATTATTTTTTTGCAACAGTGGTATTTCTTTACTTTAGATTCAATTTATTTGTCAAATCTTTCGGAATTATTTAAATATGTTATTAAATTAACCTGGCTCAACTCCGGATAAATAAAATCCAACATTTTTTCAATAAATTCTTTTGTAAAATTTTAATCAATAAAATTCTTTTACTTAATTTAATTTAAATTATTGATTGCAAAAAAAAAGAAATTGGAACGAATCATATTATTTTAACAGATTTCACGAAATTTCAATATTTTCATTGTTTCTGCAGTGCTTAGCTGACCCTTATATAACTTTAACTGACACTTCGTAAGAACCCGAAAAGCATCCATCTACTTTACAAATAAGGATATTAAATTATCAAAATCCCAGAAAGACCCACTTTGAAACACCCCTTAATCTCTTTTTCATGAAAGCACCATTGTATTTTACAATGCAATCATCTTTTCAAATCGTTTATTATAACGAAAATTATTCTTTGTAATAATTGAAAAGTTACCATTTTTGAGTTTTAATAAAACTCTTCAAATATTATAATTATTTTCCATCAAGAATTTTGTTTTAATCAACAACAAAAATAAATTAACCGGAAAAAAGTGCTGACTAATAAACGACAACATATTGGCACAATTTTCGACTGATTAAGCTTTAAATAACCAAGAGGATTTTCGTAATTTATGAATTGCTTTTTGATTCTAATAATCCAACTCTTAAGCAGAATATGCAAAAGTTTGATAACTCTTGTGTCCCTATAAACTAGCGCAATCTGGCAAATTTTCTGCAGCTATTAAGCTCTCTGCAAATAGCAATGGCGTATCGAGATGTAGATCAAAATTATCGGAGATGCTCTTGGCGTTAGAAAAAAGCAACATTCTGTCAGTATCAATTTCCAAAATTTTATGAAACTAAAATAGCTATTTGAAATCACAAATTAGCACGTGTTTTATCCTTTATTGCCATCAAAAGTCAGCTTCTAAGATCCCAAGTTGAGGTTTAAATCAAAGTAATAAAACTCGTAAAACGCATTTTATTGTCAAAACCTGGTTACACAAAGAAAAGCAACTTTATAATTGCTTTTCTTGTAAACTTATCATCTTGACAGTTGGCTTTTAAAAAGGATTAAAAAAGAATGAAGAAAACAAAAAAGTCTTTTTTTCAAATAAAAATTGATCCTGACATAAATCAAATATTTGCTGATGATTTTTTTTTTTTTTTTTTTTTTGAAGAACCCAAGTAAAAATAAACTTGAATTATACGTCAGAAGAAAAGTGAAATTAATATAGACGATGTGAAAAATACTTTTGCCGAAATGGTGCTAAAAAATGGATTATCGTCGGGGGTTTTTATTTGACCATCAAACATTTCACAATTCCATCACGTAATAAATTTTCTGCAAAAAGCTGGCTCGATATCCCGATAATTGCAACTAATAAATGTGGACAAAAAGTTTTTTTTTTCCCCGAAAATTGTTCCTCGGAATAATAAAATTTGTACAAACGGTCGACCTCAAATGTTTAATAAAGCTCGTTTTATGCAAATTTACAATAGTTTTATGCGTAACAAATTTGCATAATGTATTTAAAACAAGTTGAGTTAGCCGAATTCGCAATAGTAACTTCGCAAATAAGAGCAATCGAGGCATTAAGCATTCAAATAGCGCCGAGACTGGCAACATTAAGATGAAAAATGTAAACGAGGTCATAGCGATTATTTGAAGCGAGAGACAGGCTGCGTTAAACAAACGTACTTTTCTATATTTGGAATCGGCAATATTTGTCGAAAAATAATAATAATCATTTTAATGCTCCAATATGTCGTCTGACAAGTTGAGTTTCGAAGCACGTTTTCCTATGGATGATGGATGTCCTGTTTAATATTGCGCATTTTTTAATATCAAAATTTGGCTCTTCTATTCTTTAATCACAGCTAATTTTCGTTCCAACTGATTAAACGCTCTTTTATTATTTCCGACAATCAATATGTT